>JABUQX010130467.1:0-19953 GCA_015478945.1 Trachelipus rathkii
TATTACATATATATATATATATATATTAATATCTTTACTTTTCTATTCCTCACTTTGCACAAGACTGGGGAGTAAGGTGGGCGTGATCATGAACTTAGTGAAATAGAATAAGCAGTAGAAGAATATTCATTTGACAAAGTCGAAATGAAAGTACCCAGCTTACCAGTACCATTATACCCATCTGTACATAAGACAGAAAATCCTAACCCTAGAGCTCATGGGACCATTATTTATAGCGACCGTTGTACCCTCATCTAGAGTAAATCGTCAATGTAAGTAGGGGTTCATCTCTTGGCTTACTAGTGTTGGCCACAAACCATGCCCATACCAGTAAACCTCAGCTCGGCCTTTAATTTCACGTAGTGAATCTCATATAGCACTTACACCTTTATTGCTTCTGCCTTGCTAACGTGCTACATTATCTTTCTCTTCAGCTTATCTTGCACGTGGTCACCGAGCGCAATCCACTTTTCATCTTGGTCTCAGTTCAGCCGGGTGTATACCAACCAACACTGCTGCCACTATACATATACCGCTTTAACCAACTCGACTATCATTCCATTAATCTTTCCACATGAACCAAAACCATCTCAAACATACTTTCATTTTATTCTCCTCATTTACCCCTTTCTTCAGCACCACACAATCCATTGCTTTAGTATTCCATATTCTATTATATATTCAATTCTTTTCTTATTACAACCTAGCAATGCCCTTATGAATTTGTCCATTTACTGAACAATTGAATACTTTAGATCTAATTCTTCCTTATTCCCAAGACCATACGTCTCACTACTAATACAATATACACAGTGTTAATACAATTCACATACCTTCTTCAGTAGAGACCGTGACTTGCACTCAAGTACTTAGTCCCTATTTATACTTATTTACCACGATTTAATTGCACCATCAACCTTCCTGTCATTCCTTACACAACTTTCCTACTACATCTTGGCATCATCCGTTCCCTTCTTCATCCAACACATATACTCTTAAATATTTAAACTCAGAACTTTTTCCAGCTGCTCACCATCTTACATAACATCACACTGAGGACTGTCCTCACTCACTAACCATATTACCTATATCTATTATCTTAACGTTTCCTTAAACCCCCTCCTTTTTACACACCCTGCCAAATCCTCTCTACCAAACCTTTTCAACCTTACTTCAGATTCAGATTCACTACAAAACCAAATCATTACCGCATATATTTAGAGATTAAGGTTTATTATTTTATATGCAACCACTTCCACCACTCATTCTCTACACTTCATTCACGGGACAATTATATTTACATAATTTCCTCATTGCCATCACCCACCTCGAATTCTTTCAATACCTCAAATACTATATACAAAATTGATAACCAAGGAGACATATAACACAACACTTTGATCTTCACTCCGTTATTTGAACACAGCCATATCATATCATTCATAATTATATTCTTACATTCTACGCTTCACTTATCTATTGTCTATATACACATTATCTTTTTGTTTCCATTCAGTATAGCCTTACATTCATCCTAGTTCACCTATATTATTCACTACTAAACACTCTATTGCCATACGCTTCCTATATATTATCTATCATACGCGCTGTTGACAATTGACTATAAAACTAAATACAATTTATTTCTTCTCCCGTTTCGTTTTTCTCCAACATTTGATTTCTTAAATGTAAAAGAATTTGAATCCATTCATTTCATCCTCTTACCAACTTCACCTTATAACGCACCTTTGGTTTCTTACAACCAGTCAGTTCCCTCAGTTCATAACATCAGACAGCACTCTTTCGAAGACCAGAAAAAATACAGCATAAATTTAACCTTCAACCTATCAACACTCAATAACTTATTCCCCTATAATTTCTTAAATTCTACAGTTCCCTTTCACTTACATCTATTATATAAGGGTTACTATTAACTATTATTATAGCTTATCTCTCCCATCTCCAGGTGAATTTAAAGGCCAATCCAAAACACTGATATTATTATTACATACAACACTTTTCCATATATCACCATCTCTGCCATCTCATTCTTGATCATTCAACCAGTTAATTTTCTTCATATTATACTTTATATTTTACTCTTCTTTTATTCAATCTTTCTATCAACTCTATTACTTACATTTAACCTCCCTCCTCCTCCTTAGTAATTACCTAATACCTAAAATACTTATTTCTTTTCTTAGCGAACCATCATAACCCTTTAACACACAAATTCACTTATCACTTACTCCTTCTATTACTATTAATATTGTGCAGATTTGTTAGAAGTCTGGCCATTCTTTATTCCACATTCTTATCCTAGATTGAAGATTTCATCAGTTCTTTAAGCTTGTACCATCTCCCTATTCACTATTATCATCAGACTAGATTTCCTTTATTCCTCATTCTTTACACACCTTTCGCGCTTCCTTCACAGAAGAGTACTTCCTATTTACCCTTTGCAAGTTCGCATTTCATTCCTTTCTTCATTCAAACTGTATTTATATTGACCTCAATTGTTTTTTTGACATCCTTATTTTATTTTTTAGGTATATTCTTTTTTCCTTACCTTATTATATATTAATCCAAAGCATCTTTATTTTTGCAGATCTATCATTCTAAATTATGCTATTTATTGAATAATTTAACCTAGCTTTCTTTTTTATTAACACTTTAATAACGTACGCTTTCATTCACCTATCTTCATTCCACCATTATCTGTGAACAGTAGTGGCTTCATAATGTTGGGACTAGATTTAGCTTAAGTTGCGCTAAACTCAAAAATCTTCATTCTGCAAGATAACAGCTGATATTACAGTTTTTTTCAGTAATCAACTTAATGATCACATATCAACCGATTTTATCTATGCGAGCGTCTATCTTTATTCATTTAACTTATCCCTTTGTCGTTGCTCGGACTTTATTCCTTCACCTCTGATAATTTTACGTTACTTCATTGTCGCATCACATGTGCCGTGCTCTTCATCCAAGCCCTCCATACTTATAAACTTATATTTTTACATAAGATAACAAACATAATGATCGCGATAACTTACCCATTCCTAATCCCCTTATACTATTGATTTTAGCATCCAACACATTATTTTCAACAATTATCTTTCAGTTTCACCAACACAAATAATCTTATCTACTTTTTTCACATTGCGATACCTTACTATCTACTAACACCAACTCTAGTATTCTTATGGATACATTCTTGTGTTTATAGAAAGTATTACTTATACACATACATAATCAACACCTTCAACCAGAAAATCAATCACCTTTTATAATTTATATATATTATTATAATAATATATTATTAATTAATATGAAGCATGAGTAGTAACTTTATTTATGGTAGAGGGTGAGGAGGTTATATATACTAGAGACATATATATATCATATATAAATTAGATATGAGGTGAGGGTCAGGAGTATATACTATGAGGGGTGAGGTATTTATATAATACCTATAACTGTCTATTCTTATATAATATCCAGTAGTGACTGATACCGTCACATATATTCTATCACTTACTAGGTGGCGGTTCTCTTGGGGTCATATACCTATGTTAACATTTTATTTTTAATTTAATACTTGATTTATTCAACTAAAGGAGTGGTACCGCCCGATGGCGAGTCGGGGTCTCTCACGAGCCCTTCAGAGACCAGAGACAGTGAGGGCCTCTCTTCTCTCCCACCCATGAAATCAGACATGCGAGCGCTCTCTCAGTGGTGAGTACACCTGGCTCTTTGGTTGGTGCTGTAGGGGTAGTTCCTCTGAGTGATCTACCTTATTATATATAGTTGATAGAATACACGTCCCCTTCATGTTCCCGTTCAGGCTTAGCACGTGCATCACTATTATGGCCGTTAATTTTTATATATATATTATTTATTATTATTATATATATTATATATTAATATATATATATATATATATTTCTTATATATATAAATATTATATATATAATATTCTATTTAAATACATATTATAATATATTAATTATATTATATTTATTTATAAATATATATATATATAATATATAATAGTTATTATATATATATATATATACTCTATTATATATTTATATATGTTAATATTAATATATATTATATATATATATTAATATATATATTATATTATTACTTTATATATTATTATTATTATTATTAATTTTATTATTATATATATATATATCTATTATTATTATTATCTATATATATTCATATATATATATATATAATCAAAACTCATCACAATCTATTACCACTATATCATTACTCTCCCCAAACGTTAGGTAGTAAGGTGCGTAGTCATGCACTGAAGAAAATCTAGATTAAACGTTAGTAGAATAGATCAGATCTCGACGAGTATAGTCGAATAGAAGCCCGTGCAGACGTTGAGCTCTGCAGCGTATGACCGTCGCGCCGTTTCATATATATTTTTTATTAGCTGAACTTTGACGGTCGGCATCAGATAAGCTATATAAATCTCACCTTTAGGCTTCACGAGACGGACCCTTCACTATGGACATCTATTCGCCAATTCGTTAGGGTTTCTTGTCTCACTTAACCTAGGTGGGCCCACCAACTCATTAATTACCCTCTCATAAAACCCGCTCATCTTCACTTCCATATTTATTGACACCTTTCTTCTCGCCTCTGCTAAACTCAGATTTCCCTACTCCTCTACAGTTTATCCCTTTGCCTGACTTCAATCACTATCTTTTTCATTCGAGTCTCCCCCATACGGTTTATCGATTCCCCAGCATATTACTCATACCACTTTTATGCTTATATTATTCCTAGCTATAAATCAGTAATTTTCCTCAAAAACTTAACCTACTACCTCTTTACGCACATTGTGCTCAAAACTATCTCAATGTATTCATTGAAATTCTCTTTCATCATATGTGTTTCCTACTCATCACAAAAACATTCACTTCTCTAATACGTTCTTTCCTCTTATTCAATTCTTATCTACCACCGGTTGTATAGTAAGCTGTCCTAGTTGAGTAATTGTCACCAGGCTGAGAGCACATTAGTGAGTCGGTTAGATTTAAGCCTTATAATTATATTCAATACATAGCTTTTTTACTATTTACTATATTTAAATTAACAGGTAACAACAAACCCTATCATATATATTATTATATATTATATATATATATATTTATATATATATATATTTATTTATATATTTATATACTTATAATATTAATTATTATTTATATATATATATATTATTAATTTTATATAATATTATATATATATATTATAATGTTATATTATATAATAATATATATAATATAAATATATATTAGTATTATATTATATATTATATATATATATATTATTATATATATATTATATATGGTATATTATATATTTTATTATAATTAATATTTCGCAGAAACTGGATATTTTCCTGGAATAATTTTATTTTAATCCAAGACTCTTTCAACAACCCTGATTATTTACCTTTTCTATAACTATATGCACTTCCTCCTACCTATCAACTTACCTTTAGAATACTCGAAATGAATACATCTAATAAACATATCAAAATATAACTTGGGTACCTATTCTATTAGAATATATTTATTATTCTTTAAAAGTAAATTCTAAATGGGAACCTTCGCGAGAATATATAGTCATGTTATGTAATATGTTTATATAATTATTCATCATCTAAATTAGGTTCCTATTTGATTCAATATTATAAAGTATTACGGTCCCTATCCAGATGTTACGAGCTCTCAGTCCAATTCACCTGCAATAATTTATTGAGATCATAGCTTTATCTAATGTATTTTTAAATTTGAAGGCAAAGTAACTTGATAATATCCTTCTTTTTTTTATTTGATTCTTTTTAATCGAAAAATGATTATTTTTTATGTCGAAATTTCTATCATCATTTATGCCATGTATTCAATACTCATTTATTATATTGTTAATCAAACAATATACTATGCAGTATGTATGTTAGGATATATTTAGATTAAGTTCGGTATAAAACATAAAATTCTAGAATGACGGAATTCGTTTCACGCTCACAACGTCAATATACGAAATTCTATATTTATAAACTTTTCGTTTATCTATTTGTTAGTAATTTTTTTAAAAAGTTAAATCTTGAGATATTTTTTTTATTTAGGAGAAAAAATTCATAACTTTAAGTTTTTAGTATCTAAGTTACCAAAAGGTATTAAATTAAAATTCAACTGTCAGCAATGTACTTTTATTATTTTGATATATTTATTTAATTAATTTATTAAAGTTTTCATTATTTAAACTACATAATTAATTAATTTATTATTTGGAGTAAAATAAAAATTAATAAATATATATTATTCTAAATGTAAATGTTAGTAGTTTAGGCAACTCAATTAGAATACAAACATTTAATACAGTCCATTCTGGTCCTATATCAATCTTTAAATTCAGATTATTTTTTTATTATATTTTTGCAGGGATTTCATACGTTTTTTTATTGCAGAACGAATGAATTAGCACAATTATTTTTCAGGTCTATAGTCATTCCCATAATTCTGCTGTAGTAGAAATTATTACTTGCAACCCTTCATTATACGTCTCTCATGCTATACCTTTAGGCTACGATTCAACAGTTGGATTTATTGATATTAGACCAATTATCATTTTATATTATATTAAAACAATTTCAATCAATTTGTCAAATAATTAATAAATTTTATTGCTTTTAAATAGGTTAGTATTATATTGTAAATTAAGTTTTTCATGTCAGATATTAAAAGTAAATCAGACTGAGAAATTCGTTTTTTACTCACATATATATTATATATTAATTATATATTTCTACACGAAGTTCTTTAAATAACATTATTTCGTTTATTCTTAATAATTAGTTATATAACAAGTAATTACGAAGTATTTATTTGAAGTTTACATAACTTATAACTAGTTTATTGTATATATATATAAGTGAATAAATTAAAAATTCAAGCAGCTCTTAAAGCATTATCTTTTTTATATATGTATTTATTTATATTTATATTAATTTCATTTTAATTACATTTAAATTTTAATTTAATTTTGGTGAAATAATTTAATTTTTTAATTTAATAATAAAGTTATGAAATATGTAAGAATAATGCAACCAATTAGAAGAAACTTTTATGTCCATTCCTGGTCTAATTCTTTAATTTCAGTTATTTTTTTGTACATGTTTTGCAGAGCTCTTTACCGATTTTTATCTGTTGAAAGAAATTTCATATCAGGTTATAAGACATTATCAAAATATTTTAATAGTGATGAGAAAAATAAAATGAAGGTTAAAACGCAAAGCGAAAAAATTGCTTATAAAATAATATAGATGTCAGTTTAGCGAGGTCTGCAATCCTGTTACATTGAGAAATGTGAGGGACAGATTCAGTCTTATTTATTTTACACAGATCTGACTTTATTGTCGTCGCTGATTAATGTTCTCTCTTTCTATATATGCTTATCGGCCTATACTTGTTCGATTGTTTTCGGTCTTGAGCGGCTCAATCATCACTTCTTTCTTCTTCTGCCTGTTCAATAAATAATCGTCCCTCCGTGAATATTTCCTCACAGATTTTTCCTTAATCCATATAACCTTTCGTCTCTATGAATTTCTGTGTGTAGCCTTTTGTTCTATTGCTTGTTGTCATTCCACTGTTTATATGTTTTCATTTATTCCTCTCTGCTTCAAATTTCTTTTTAATGTTTTTAGTCTTTTTCTTTTCTTTTTTTTTCTTATTCACCACCTTTGGCCTTGCTTACCATGCTTCCGTTGTTTTAGTTCGCTTATTCATGTAGTTAGTTAATTCTTCTTAATTAGCGAAGTTTGTTTGTTGGCTGCCACTTTCATGTTGATAACTATTCCCATTGGAGAATTTGTTTTCTACGCTATCCATCGTATCGGTCCTTTCAACCTCTACTATTTTATCTCTTTTTGTTTAATTATGTAATACCAATGACACCGCCCAACCCCACGTCCTTCCTTCACTCTACGTTTTACTATATCTTGTACATATGCTAGACAAAATTTAATGTCTCTATTTATAATATTCATTTTGTGGAGTAAACAAGAACTCTATAGTTTTATATTTCAATACTTGTTCAGGTCTTGCCTGAACCAGTCTAATCACTCCAGCCACACTGTACAGAGTGGAGTTACAGCTTGTCTTGATGTTGCCTCTTTTATTTTTATTAATTCCTAAGCACATATTAATTCTTAGTATTTTTAATATTGTGTTTATTGAATTCTTTATTAAATATTTCTTTCCAGTTTGAGACATTTATCATCAACTTTTGTATTCCAGTTTCACCTATGTATAGACATTGCTAGTCTTTATTCAATGTATTTTAAGTCTTTCCCAAGGAAACACAAATTTAGCTGAACATGGACGTTCCTTATTATTTTTAGCATGCAAGAACGATAAGGATTATTGCAGATTAAGCCTATAGAAATAAAACTCTGTATCCATACATATATAATCCTCAGAGTAACTTACACTATAACCCCTCACACCTACAATGTATTGTTTCGGTGTGTTTTGGGCTATAGTAATTTAGAGTCATTAATTCGTATCAAAGAGGTGTTGAAGTTACTTTCAGCTTGTATTAAATCTCGCTACGTGACGTAATTTTATCTATATTCCGTTTCGTAATATTATTTAACTTATTGACCTTGTTTAAAGGGTTAATCGGCCAATTTTAATGATCATGAGCTAGCGTGGCGTATGTGGTGAAATTAACGGTATGTAAAAAAGCAGTAGTACTACAAAGCATGGGTTGGGCGATGTGTATATTAATCAAGAATTGATTAATAAGGTGACTAACTTAGTTATTGTTTATTATATTCATAAATTATGATTATTATTTTATTTGAATAAATTAAACGGAAGTTTTTTTAATTTTATTTATGGTCATTTTTTTTTTTCACTAAATATATAGATTTATTACTAGGTTTTCAGTCTAGGCGTAGTTAATTTGATAAGTATAGTTCAGTTTCATTCTATATGTAATTATAGCTATTCATCCGAATGTAGTTTTCAAATCAATTTTTCCAAATAAAGAAATAGTAATAGAAATGATTGAATACTCAGATTTATTGGTAGGAGGACATCAGGGATTTTGGCAATTATTGTACGTGATTTTTTTAGAGGTTTATTAAAAAGATCTAATTTGTGATTTTGTTTGATTTTGTTTTGATAATTTTTGATTTTTTTTGGGATTTCGTTTTAGACGTCCAGTTGAAAAATTTTTTCCAATGTTTCCATGTCAGTTTAATATTGTGGAAAAAACTATATATACTATTGCTTGAAAAAACTAGATTTTTTTTTTAAAAAAAATCAATAAAAATTAACATCAATTTACTTTTTTTTACCTACAAATTATCATTTTAGTCTTTAATTGATTTTTTTAAAATTATAACAGTGTAGTTATATTTTATAATTTAAATAACTTTAGTATATTAACTAATTATTATTAATTATTACTTACTAACTTATTAATTTAGGTAATTAATTAGGTATCTATTTATACTGAATTTATCAATAATAATTAAAAATTGGTCAATTTGGTGCCTGAAAATTCCAAATATTCAAATAAAAATTCAAAAATTCATTGATTTTTTGTAAATTTTTTATTGAAAAATTAAAAATATGTGAATATCGTTGCTATATTGTTTTATTGAAAAATTTTCCAAAATAATCACTCAAACTTATATACCCTTAATAAAATGAGGTATCTTACCTACCTTTTTATATATTTGATTTTTTATCATACTGCAATCACTTTCAATAAAAAAAAATATAAATAATTTTGATGCATGACGCTCCATTGCCTTATAATCATTTCAGAAATAAAATTATGTAAATAAAATTTTCTCATGAATTTATTAATATTATTTAATACTTTTTCTATTAATTCGTAATCTATAAGTAGGAAACACTGTCATAATGCCTTCCTATATCTATCAGGTCAATAGCCTAGATGTTTTGTGGCTTCTTCCATACTTAATTTTCAAGAATTCATTTTATGTCTGATTAATAATAATTGGTTCTTTATATTGAAATTTAAAAGTAATTCTATTTCTTTGACGCTATAAGCAAAGATGGTTATCTTTCGAATTATTTTATAATATTAATTATTTTTTCATACATGTTTTATTGTAATTTCTAGTATTGACTATTAATTGCTATATTTTGTTAGATGTTTTTTATATATGATTTAGGCATATATTTTATATAATTTTGTTTGAACTTATGTTAATTTCTTCAGATTATGGTATGAGGTTAGTGTCTCCAATTGTCAGCCATTCTATTGAATTTTATCTTACTCTTTTTTAACCATTTTTTCCAATATTGTTTATTATACTATTTTGTTAGGTGGCTAGATTGAAAGTATATAAATTTTGTTGACATATTTCTATTAGCCATTAACTATTCATGGACTTATTATTTATTAGTCCATTAGTATGCTTTTCACCCAGTTTTATTAGAGCTATCACGAGGACGTCATTATATACTTCTTAATCTAGACTTATTTTCAACTAAACCAAATTTCCATTTCATTAATTATTTATTATATTATTTGAACGGGTCAAATTTTATGTTTAATTTATTCCTTCTGCTTTTTTTTTTTGATTTTCTTCTTTTTTTCGTATTATACGCGATTAGTAAGCTTCCGGATTTGCGTAATGAGTATAGGTATGGATAATCTTGTATTCGTTTACTTGAACGTAGATGTTATTATCCCAGAAACTTACTACTTTAATATCACATTACTTTACAATTATATAGGACGACATAATATATTTTACTCAAGTAACTATCGCATCACTAAGTTATCTATGGAATTATTCACTATTTATTACATTTAGAATGCATACACAGCGACATCTGTCACATGAATAATCTCTGTAGCTATATATATATCATAAGTGAAAAAATTTATTTGCAAGAGAATGTTAACTATGTTTAAATTATTATTTATAACGATGGTTACATTGTGTTTGATCATAATATTATATTGTCGAGTTTCGAGAGAGAGTGTAAATAGACTATCTCAAGCCATTTTATAACACTGTATAGGTGTGAATTAGGTAAGTGGTTTTATAGCTGCGCGAGGAGGGTCTGTTATTACCGATAGGTACATATGCATGGACTTTGCAGCATGGGATCGCATGATCATTATTCTAGATCTAATTTGACCATTTTAGCAGCTTATTACTATGCGCACCTATTTATAGACAGATAATAAGTATGATTGGATATATTTTGGTCTATTAGTTCATATTGTACTTAATTATATTAGTGTACAACAGATGTTAATCTCGTGAAGATCTTTCTTATATGGATTGGAGCCTTACGTTTTTACTCTCGATTAACGTATACAGATATAAATGAGGATTGAGGAATATTCATTGCCTTCGTTAAAACTCTGTAGATATAGTATAGCGATACTTATTTCTGAGCATCCTTTAATAATATGTGGAGCTCTTCAGGGTTTCTGATTGGCGGCGCTTATTTATTATGTTTGCGCGTCATTCCATGTAAATCAATGTCCACTATAGGTCACTCATCCATCTCTGCCGACAATCGTACTTATCACTACTGTTGAACACAGTCACTATGTGGACTCTACAAAACGTCCTAGATTATGTAAATTGGCTATAAAAGAATGTCTTTTCGAGATGTTCATGTAATATCACAATGCTAAGTCTGTGTAATATTCATGGTAGGTCATGCATGCTCCGTCCCTCTGTATATCGGACGGGATGATTGTTAATATTGATTATCATAAGTAAATCATATTTTGATTATACTTATGTATTACGGAGGAATACATTTTGTCAATTTTCCTCTATCAGATCAATTTCTCTGTAATGAGCTATTTTCTGTAGCATACCATCAAGTTGTTCTCTTGTGTATTGGGTCTCTTCCTTTCCTCTATTTTCCTCATTGTCATTTTGTTCAATATTCAGAGGTTCCTCTGTTCCTTCTTCACTTACATTTTCTGATTCCATGAGTTCATTACCCGATTTTTCAGTTATCCATAATTCAACTACATCCACTATATCTGTCTCCTCTTTGTTGTCTTCATTGTCTCTCGAAGACAGGGTGTTATGAGTAAAATATATTCCCTCTGCTTCGTTTCTCTCATTTCCAGCTTCCTGGTTTTTTTTATCTTTGTTTTTTCGCCTTCTCTTATTTTTCTATTTCCTTTTATCGAAATTTATCGATGATGGATCCAGTGAGCTGTGGTAAGCATTTCACCCACCTGACAACCCGCTTAATGGAGGGTCTGTTCTTTCAATTTATTTTGATGCCTAAGAATGTGTGCTTTTAAGTGCACTTTCTGACTACACTCATAGCTACACTCAGAACATTTAAATAATTTTATATTTTGATGCGTAAGCATGTGTAATTTTAGGCTCCCTATCAGATTACACTTATAGTCACACTCAGAACATTTAAATAACTTTATATTTTGATGCGTAAGCATGTGTCTTTTTAAGTTTTCTTTCCGAGTACACTCATAGCCACACTCAGAACATTTAAATAATTTTATATTTTCATGTTTAAGCATGTGTAATCTTAAGCTTCTTTTCTCATTACATTCATAGTCACACTCAGAACATTTAAATAACTTTATATTTTGATGCGTAAGCATGTGTCTTTTTAAGTTTTCTTTCCGAGTACACTCATAGCCACACTCAGAACATTTAAATAATTTTAGTTTTTGATGAGTAAGCATGTGTCTGACTAAGTGTCCTTTCTGATTACACTCATAGTCACACTCGAAACATTTAAATAATTTTATATTTTGATGCGTAAGCATGTGTGCTTTTAAGTTTCCTTTCAGATTACACTCATAGTCACACTCAGAACATTTAAATAATTTTATATTTGATCGTAAACATGTGTTAATCTTAAGCTTCTTTTTAGAAAAAAAAAAACAATTACACTCATAGTGGCACTCAGAACATTTAAATAATTTAATATTTCTGTGAGTTAGCAGATGAGAGTTTAATTGGTCTTTACGATTGCTTTCATAATTACAATGGGCACATTTAAACTTTTTTTTATGCAAATTCATTTGACTTTTCAACTCTTCATTACTTTCACAATTATATTTTGTTAAATCCCTTTTTTCACACATTCTTGACGTTTTGAGGTAATTCTTTTGAAAGTGCTTTTCACTTTGGAATCTTTTTTTTCTTGGACAGCACCGCTAATGAGGGTCTGTTAGAAAACAAAAATAAAAATAAAATTTATTTGCATGTAAAAGAATTTACAAAATATATGTACGATTTATATATAATATATATTATATATATATATATATTATATATATATATATATAATATATATATATATTATATATATATTTATATATATATATATATATATATTATATATATAATATAATATAATATATTATATATATATATATATGAATACTCATACTCGCAGCGACGAAATTACCTTTTTCATATGGTGTATTCCAGTGCCTAATGGTTCACCTTTCTAATTTGCGTTCATATACAAACTCACCCTCCAGACAACATCTTACAAATACCACCTTTTATGCACATTTCATATACACATACTTATATCCACACACCCCTTCTAGAAAACTTCTTACAGACATCCCTATCACTATATGTGAGGGAGAAAGAATTGCCCACATCGTATGTCCTGCGTGTCATAGAAGGCGACTAAGGAACGGTGGTAGCTGGGTTGGCTGCCCACTACCACTTATCCTTTGCCAGGAATGCTAATGCATGCCTCAGAGGTCTCTCCAGGAGGGACAGAAAAGTCTGGGATTTGAGGGTGAAGCAAGTGGCAAAATGGTATCCCAGCTCATCAGAAACCATGCTTGGGGCAGAAATGATGTCACACTGTTGCGAGCCATAGATCAGTGGTCTCCAAACTTTTTTCTGATCGCGTACCCATAAGACTGAAAATAATTCTAAGTTGTACCCCCCCTATAGGCCCAATGATGATAATAATATTATAATATATATATATATATATAATATAGTAATATATATATTAATATATATACTATATATATATATATAATATATATATATATATAGTATATATATACAGGCATATATATATATTAATATATATATATATATTATATATATAATATATATATATATATAAACTCGCTGACAAATTTAAAGCATCACCCGTAAATATAATGTAAACTCTTTTATTTTTGAAATGTAAAGCTAAGGTTTGGTTTTATTTGGGTCATAACTAACTTCGGAGTGTATACCGTATGTAACTACACCGTGTATGGAACTAAATGACATAATAAAGACAACCAACCAAATTACGAAATTCCGCAAGTACGTTCATAGGAGAAGAAGTGCAAGACACAAAGAATGAACAAAACAAACCCTATGCAGTAAGTCGCAACTTGACAAAACTGTCACAATGAAAAGACATCGTCAGAGAAGAGGAACGTGGCAACATGAGTTATCACACTGTCGGAAGCAGGCCTTCTCAGAGACAGGTGGCTCACCAACGGGGTAAACCAATTGACGGTCAGTCGAATCCTTCGTCGTCTCAGGGAAACTGGCAGCAACCGTAGACGACATGGTCAGGGTCGCCCGAGGGCGACGTCCGAGAGAGATGACAGATTCCTCCGTCTTGCAGTGCTTCGTGATTCGTTTCCAACAAGCGTACAGCTATAACACAGGCTCGTGAGGTCAGATATGTGCCCATTTCCGAGCGTACAGTGAGAAGACGACAGATGAACGTGAGTACGTTTAACAAGGTCTGCCATCGGCCGCTCTCTGTCAAGGGAGCATCGGGTTGCGATTTAATTTTTCACAAGACAGTATGGAGATTGGACACTTCACAGAGAGTCCTAGGTTCACATTACATGGACCAGATGGACGTTGGCGAATTTGGAGACGTGCAGGTGAGCACTTTTCTGCTTGCTATAATCTCCCCAATGATTCCTTTTGAAGGTGACTCTGTGATGGTGTGGGCAGGCATTTGTTTGGGTGCTCGCATGGCATTGCATATCGTGAGCAGAGGAACGCTAAGGCTGAAAGGTATGCGGAAGAGGCATCCTCCAAGAGTATATAGTACCTTTCCGCGTCGCTTCATTGGCGTACATTTTTTGTTACTCCATGACAACACCACACAGCACACTGCACAGGTCGTCTAACGGTATCTACAACAGGTAGGGATAAGACTCCTGGCCATTTCTGCAAAGAGCCCGGACATGAATCCCATTGAACATGTATGGGATGTTGGGTAGGCGTGTTCGAACCGGTGAACATGCTCCGTCCACACTCAGGGAGCTTGGCAAACGCTTTGACAACATACCGCAAGAGACCATCTCCAAGATCATTTCATCAATGCCGAATAGCTTGGAGGACGTTAGAATGGCCAGAGGGGGTACAACAGATTATTTGCCACCTTTATGCTGCATGTCACAGTGTAATTTGTAGAATATTTTTGTTGATTAATAAAATAATCATATCCAATTATTTTTTTCGTTTCATTATTTATGCATCTAAATTCCCTACACACTGTCCGTTACATACGGTTTTATACATTTATAACACCTGTGCAAACCCTCCGATGTTCGGTGTGGACCAAATAAAGCAAACCTAGCCCTAACTTTTCCAATATGAAAAGAGTTTAAATTATGTTTACGGGTGATGCATTCACATGTGTAGGCAGAGTTTATATATATAAATATATATATATATATATATATATATATACTATATATATATATATATATTATATTATATATATATAATATATATATATATATAATATATATATATATATTTATATATATATAATAAATATATATATATATATATATATTATATATATATATTATATATATATATATATATAATATATCGCATTCACTTGATACAAGATCATACATTCGCAAGTGACCGTGAGGCTTTTTCTTTCGCGTACCCCACTGCCATAAATGATGACCGTTGGCGGCTGCCTGTAATGCTTACGAGAAATTTTACACACAACACCATACACTGAAGACAATAGCGTAGAAGAGTTAACTGTGAAAACTTAAGTTCGAAAATAGTTTGCTAGTCCTCCTAGTGCTAGCCTTAAAGAGGATCAAATCAGACTGTGTAGGTGTTCTCTTGTAAGATCGATAGAGTTTATGTTTAGCACAGTTAGCTAAAGCGCAATCTGCGTTCCATCACGGTGTACCAGAACGACGACAAGCAGAAGTGCGAGGGATATGGGCTTTCGCCGCCTCCAGAACATCCGCAAAAATAAGTGAATGCATCCGCAGGGGAAGGAAAGACGTCAGTGGCCGGGAGAAAGGAGGACCAATCAGCCTTGTCATAACGACAGCTCTGTCATAACGCCAGCTGGTATAGGGCGTATGTGGATGGTCAGAGCAAAGAGATGTAATGTATATTGGGTAATGGTTACTACCACAAAGGTAGGGCGACCTGACCCACCATAATCTGTCAATGAATGACAACGATACATAACATAATGAGATGTCAACACAGAAGGAAGTACGTGTCAAAATGTTTGAAAGTTGGTAAGCCTGTGTTAAGGCATCCCAACGAAAAGCTCTGCAAAACACCCATCAGCCAATCCGCTTTTGGTGAAGAAACAGAGTCACCCCACATTGGGTGGCAAATATTAAAGTCCCCTAAAACCAACAATGGTGGAGGGAGGTTTCAAAACAGTCCGAAAAGGTCGTCCCTC
Organism: Trachelipus rathkii; assembly: GCA_015478945.1. Taxonomy (NCBI): domain Eukaryota; kingdom Metazoa; phylum Arthropoda; class Malacostraca; order Isopoda; family Trachelipodidae; genus Trachelipus; species Trachelipus rathkii. The sequence continues at coordinate 16,761 of JABUQX010130467.1, forward strand.
GCGTAACTGCAACTAAGAGCAAGGTATACAGAGCACAAAGTAAACGGGGAATCGGGGTGGACACGGGAAGCTACCGCATGTAACAGAGTTGGAATGATGATATGGGTGAAAGGAAGAGATTCGTGGAACAGAATCGCCGCACCACCCCATCATTAGAGCCACTATTTTGGGAAGCGAGAGGCTACCTGTATTTGGACAGTTGTAGAGAGAAGCACGGTTACATAGTTGCAGTTCCTGGGGCCAGATGGCCTTTGGAGTATGCAGTTCAATAAGTCTACCCAACTCTTCGAAGTTTGGGTAGTAACCACGGCAGTTCCATTGAAGAAACTTAGTCATTGCAGAGAGATGAAGCAATCAGTCCACAGTGCGGTCCCTAACAATCGTTGCAATGCGGTGGGCGCCAGTTTCCTTTTTAGAAGCACGCGACAATCTAAGGCGCAAGTCACTGGATGACCCACGAGGGGGCGCCTTAAAGCCCGGCGGGAGGGTAAGGTCATGGAGAATTTACACTTGAGGTTTACCCTGAGATAGAGAATGGTCGCTCCCACCCACTGCAGGAGAGATTCCGTCAAAGAGACGGGCCAAACCATCCTCCACATAAGAGGGCTTCGAGTATAACGCCGAAGGTGTAGACACCAACTCCAGGGGCAGAGAAGTTCGACTCACAACGGGGAAGACGGGGGAACCCCCAATATCGTTCAGGACGGTCGTGGAAGTCACAGGTGAATCACACACCGCTGAAGACTCGTCTCGGATTGAGAAGGAGTCTTAACAGGGATGGCAGGAGGAAGAACCATACAAGAATTGGTGGATGAGGCCCGAAGCACACCCCCACAAAGTTTAGAGTCCTGTGGGGTCTGCTCAGAGAAGGACAACAGAACCGAGGCAGAGGAGGATACAGTGGCATCCCCCCCCCCCGGTGGCTCAGGAAACCCCTCAAACTACAGGGACGGACTTGGTCTCATTGTGAAGGAGCACATGAGGGGCAGTGGACAAACCCATACCCCCTGTCCTAGGAGGTGGAACCCGGATCCCAGGTTGGAGAACTTCAGAAGATGTAGAGTCGATGGTAACATTCATTGAGATATCATAGTATGACTCGGAATCGCTTGAATAAGTAACCGGAGGGTCGGATGCAGTCGTTGGGCACGGTAAAAAATCGGGGATAGCTGAGATAGACGGATTGCTTTCCCCAACACCATGGCGCTTCGAGTGACGGGCACGTTTGGGAAAAACACTGGGAGACCCAGTCGGATGGGCAGAAGGCGTGGATTTTAATAAATCCGTCGCCCGATAGTGAAAATAGTGGGGCCTCGCAGGAAGACATGCGATGCGTTCAGGAGAGCTTTAAACACTACGAAAAGAAGGTCCTAGTGGTTTCCTAGGGGATACTGGAGCCGGACGCTTAGGTGAAACATTCGTCAAAGAAGAGTCATCGTCAAATAGTAAAGCAGGGGATACTTCCAAATTAGGGAAAGAATCAGAAATTGATGGAGAGCATGCAACCCTGGGTGGGGCATGACCGTAAGCCGCACTCTGACCATAGAAAATGGATGTGTGGACTCCGGATTTTTGATGAGCGACAGTACGGATCATGTCGGGAGAATGTGGGAGAGGCAGTTCGATTGCAGAGTTGAAATGTTTATAAAAGCAGTGGTTACGGAATCCAATCTGGAGTGCTGCGAATTTCGAAGAAGCGCACGAGAACGATGGGGAGGTTGGGTGGAAGATATCGGCTTTTAGCAGCAGCAAAGGAGAGGGGAAGGTGTGAAAATTTCTTCCTTGCGCGACGAAATGCCTCACGGCGGTCGAGCTTATGTATTGTGCACTGCTCAAGAATCTCCTTTTCCAAAAGAAAAGACGGACAGTGCATAGATGACGCCTGATGCGAACCCCAGAAATTTGGGCAGCAAGTCGGGCTCTCGCACTATGTCTGGAGAGTTGGTAACCACACCTCGGGCATTTCATTAGTGGGGGCACCTAGTCTAGTGTCCGAGAACGGAAACAGCTCAATAGTTCAAGGAGTTTGGTAGCGAGTAGTCGGGCCCAACGATTGAGAAGCCAGATTCTTCTGGCGACGGGAGAGATGAGGTAACATAGGTGCAGAGGGTGACACAGTCTCACCAGGAAAATGAGGAGTTTCTACCAATAAAGCAGGAATCTGGTGCGTAAGGTGGTTCAATGGAAGATGGTGAGCAACACGAACCATTTCGTCTACTAGGGTATCAAAGCCCTTACTTTGTCCTGGCTTAGAAGCCAGGAAAATGCCAGTAGGAGGTTCTGACTGAAGATGAAATCCGACTTTCTTTGAAAACGTATATTTATTTACGGGCGTATTCATAAGTTAATCTCCTGTATACTTCTCCACCGCAATAAAAACCAGTAATAACAATAAAACAAAAAAGACAAAGGACAATATAAAATAGGGTTGCAGAGGGAAAAACTATTCATATGGGATAGTGTCTTGTCCATGGCAGAAGAGCTCGGTCCAGAGCCCAACACAACCAGCCTTAAAACCCCAACCCTTAGGGAGAGCAGCGGATGTGGCCTCGGGAAAGCCCTCCGAAACTCCGCGACAGTCCCATCCCATGAACCCCATAGTACCCGAAAACGAAGCCAGGGATTATACACCCAAGTGCAGGGCAGACTCCTCAGGAAGAAAATGAAAATAAAGATGAAAATGTTTCTTTTTTGCCCACTCCGAATATACCTATACGTTCAATTAAAAAAAATACTACCAAAAAATATATATTTGGTTCAATCTAACAATATTACCCTCAAAAACATACTAAAACCTCATAAACGCAAGGAAAACCACTCCCTAAGTAGCATCTATCACATTCCATGGAGCACATGCAACCTTACATACATCGGAGAATCAGTGGATTGGAAAAGAAGAAAATATTAACATACATACGATCTGAATATTGACAATACAAACTCGGCTCTAGCCCATCACAGACGTACTCTTAATCATCATATCAACATGAACAATTTCAATTCTGTGACCAATATTAATCATACAGGCCATCGTAAAATCGTGGAGTCATTCTGTATATATAATATCGAAAACTATAACATATCCTGGTGAGGTTAAGATGGATTTTATTCTCAATGAATATCTAAAATCATCAAACTTTTTCAACAGCACAACGAAGAAAATAAAAACCAACTAAATTGATCTTCCATCCGG
>JABUQX010130469.1:0-7500 GCA_015478945.1 Trachelipus rathkii
CGTTGCGCTACGTTCAGTTATCAGTTTGGGTGTTTAACCGTTTTCCGCATTTATCGTGAAACGCTTTCATATTTTCGTGCGCCCTTCAATATATATATATATATATATATATATATATATATATATATATATATACATATATATATACTATATATATATATCATAATATATATATATATATATATATATATATATATATATATATATATATATATATATATATATATATATATATATATATATATATATATATATATATATATATACATATATATATATATATATATATATATATATATATATATATATAATATAATATATATATATATATATATATATATATATATATATATATATATATATATATATATATATATTATAGGAAAAGTAGGGTTAGTTTAACTTTTGTTGGGTAATGTTAGGTTAGTTACCATTGATAGGTAGTGAACTTTGCTAATGTTAGCGTTTATTCATACTTTAGTATGTTCGATAGGTTAGGTTATGTAAATTATTGTTACATATTATTATTTTAGCAGATATTGATAAGTTAAAACTTTTTGTCTTAGCGTTTATTCATAGTTCAGTATGTTAGTTAAATTAGGATGTGATAATTTTTTTTAAAGTTTTGTTAGATATTATTATGTTAATGTTAAATTAACACTATGTTTTAGATATGAGAGATAAAAGTTATTATTGGTTAAGGTTTGTTGGGCAATGTTAGGCTAGTCAATAAATGATAGATAGTGAACTTTGTTAATGTTAGCATTTATTCATAGTTTAGTAGGTTAGACATGTTAGGTTATGTAAAGTATTGTTAGATATTGCTATGTTAGCAGATATTGATAAGTTAATAATTTGTTGTCTTTGCAATTATTCATAGTTCAGATTGTTAGATATGTTAGGTTAGGTTATGATACATTTTGCTAGGTTTTATTATATATTACCATGTTAATGTTAAATTAACATTGATTTATAAAAATAGTAAGTCAGAAGAGGCTTAAAATACCATTGCTGAAATATTTTAAAGTTTATTGATATGTTTCACATTTAGCAAAATTTGAAGTTCCCTATCTTGGTTTTGTTGTATATGAAACATCCTCAACTTATCGAGATTGATGGAGTAAGAAATATAATCCTGAATTATTAAAGATGAAAGAAGAAGAAATATTAATTGGATTTTAGAAACGAAAGATATTGCAAACAAGAATGAATGATATTGCGTCATGTTATGAATTGAGTGGATTTGAAATGTAATAATTATACATTTTCTTGATGTGGCATGCTGTGAAAGTGTTAGACCTTACTAATTCGTAGTGTTTTGTAAAACATTAAAAGTTATCAGATTTTAAAGTCTCTTCGTAAAATATATGTTAGTGTGTAGAAATATAAATTGAAACGAGTAAATGTTTGTTAGTATATTTCATGTTAAGCATTTATGTAGAATTGTATAATATTATAAAATCTTTTTTTTAAGTTTCCACGTACAAAAGAACTTATTTTTATGTCATGTTTGTACAATATGCGATATTTTATACAATGAATTTATTTTCACGTTATGCTTAAACAAAAAAATGTTTTCCATATGTGACTTAAGGCTTCCATATAAGACTTAATGATACTTGATCATGGATGGAATGGAATGATGGGGTGGGTGGCATGCGTTACTTCTTTACTGCTTTAGGGTCAATAAATTAATAATTTTCTATTTTATAAAGATAAAAAGAATAAAAAAAAATTTAAAAGCAAAATATTTTAAAATTATTATAAAATAATAAAAATTTAGTTAAGACATAAAATATTTTTAAAATTTTTCGTAAATAAAAAAGATTAAAAAATATTCAAAAATTTTAAATAAATAAAATTTTAAAATAAACAAATAAAAGTTAAAGCAATATATAAATGTAAAATTAAATTTATAAAATAATAAAAACAACAAACAATGTATAAATGTAAAACAAAACTTATAAAATAATAAGAATTTAATAAACAAAATATAAATGTTAAAGTCCAGAGGAAAAAAATTTAAATATAAAAGATAACGCTTACAAAAGAAAACAAGATGTGAACATTAAATATATGAAAATATAAATGTTGCAGTTTAAAAGAAAGTATTTAAATATTAAAGTAAAGCTCCCAAAAAGAAAAATAAGAAGTCAATATTAAATAGCTATAAAAATATATAAATGAATACTGATTAGTCGTAAGTTAGGTATGTTATGTTAAATATTACTATGACAGTGTGAAATTAACTGATTTGTTAGAGGAAAATGATGAGTTTTGTAGATATTACTGTGTTAACGTGACGATGATGTGTTAGAAACGTGAGTCTAGGTTAAGTTTTGTTGAGTAATGTTAGGTTTGCCCAAGAATTTTGCTAATGTCTACGTTTATTCATAGTTCAAATGATGTTATACTCGAGACGAGTGACACTTTGATGAAGATAGTGTCAATTCATAGTTCAAGATGCTGGTATCTTTGATAGATTGGTCACTTTGTTAAGGGATTTTGTTAGATAATACTTCTTTACCTGTTGCTGATATGCGGAAAAGTGGGAACATATCGAGTATTGTATGACCTGTTAGCTACTTTACCTTTGATAAGTAGGGAATTTTCAGGATGTTAGCGGATTATTCATACGCGAGGTATGTTAGGTTTGCATTTGTACATTATATTCTTAGTTCAGGTTATGATATGTTAGCTTTATTGATGCTAAAACTTTGTTGCGTAAGCATATATTCGTAGGTCAGTATATAAAGAACTTATTTTTATATGTTTATAAAAAATGATACTCGAAATATGACTAATGAATAGTTCAATAGATCATAGGTGAGTAGGGGACTGCAGGGATGGATGGTTTGATTTACTGATTTACTGATTTACTGCTTTAAAATCAGTAAACTATTACACTTTACTGTGATATTTTATTCAAAGAACTTATTTTTATGTTATGTCAGGATAAAATTTTGTTATTTTATGTTATGTTTGGTTAACACTTTGTTATGTTTGCAATTATTCATTGGGGATTATGATATTTAGACGAGGTTATGATGAATTTTTGTTAAATATTACGAAGTTGATGTAAAAATTTGGTACGTTAGCATTATATTCGTTGTCAGTATGATGATTAGACAGGAATATGCTAAATTTTTGTTAAATATTACGATGTTAAGGTAAAATTAACATTGATATGTTAGAGATATGCTTGAAAAAGTGTGAATAGGTTGCGTTTTATACGAAGTGTTAGGTACTTTACTGTTGTTAAGTGCGGAAGTTTGTTAATGTTAGTAGTTTATTCGTACGTATGGTGTGTTAGGTTTGTCGTTGTACATTATATTCTTAGTTCAGGTTATGTTATGTTAGCTTTATTAATGTAAAAACTTTGTTACGTTAGCATATATTCGATGGTTAGTATATAAAGAACTTATTTTTGTGTTATGTTTAGCCAGAAATGATACTCGAAATATGACATGAATCAATAGATCAATAGATCAAAAGGTCGTGGTGGGAGGGTTGGGGAAGGGTTGATGGTTTGATTTACTGATTTACTGATTTACTGCTTTAAAATCAGTAAACTATTACAATTTACTGTGATATTTTATTCAAAGAACTTACTTTTATGTTATGTTTGGATAAAACTTTGTTATGTTTACAGTTATTCGATGGTCTGTATGATAATTAGACAAGATTATGATAAATTTTGTTAAATATTACTGTGTCAATGTAAAATTAACTTTAATATGTTAGAGATATGCTTGGAAAAAGTATGAATAGGTTACGTTTTGTATGCAATGTTAGTTACTTTACTGGTATTAAGTGTGGAACTTTGTTAATGTTAACAGTTTATTAGAGCGTAAGTTGTGTTAGGTTTTGTCGTTGTACATTATTTTCTTAGTTCATATGATGCTGTGTTAGCTTTATTAATCTAAACATTGTTATGTTAGCATATATTCGCTGGTTAGTATATAAAGAACTCATTTTTGTGCTATGTTTATCCGAAATGATACTCGAAATGCGACGTAAATCAATAGTGTTAATGTAAAATTAACATTGATATGTTAGAGATATGCTTGAAAAAGTGTGAATAGGTTACGTTTTGTACGCTGTGCTAGGTACTTTACTGTTGTTAAGTATGGAACTTTGTTAATGTTAGTAGTTTATTCGTGCGTAAGGTGTGTTAGGTTTGTCGTTGTACATTATATTCTTAGTTCTGGTAATGCTATGTTAGCTTTATTAATGTGAAACAATGTTACGTTAGCATATATTCGTTGGTTAGTATATAAAGAACTTATTTTTGTACTATGTTTATCCGAAATGATACTCGATATGTGACCTGAATCATTAGATCAATAGATCAAAAGGTCATGGACGGGTGGATAGGGAGGGGCCGGGGAGGAAGGGTGGTTTGATTTACTGATTTACTGATTTACTGCTTTAAATTCGGTAAACTATTACACTTTACTATGATATTTTATTCAAAGAACTTATTTTTATGTTATGTTTGGATAAAACTTTGTTATTTTTATGTTATGTTTGGATAAAACTTTGTTATGTTTGCAATTATTTGTTGGGATGATATTTAGGTAAGGTTATGATAAATTTTTGTTAAATATTACTATGATAATGTAGAAAACATTGATACGTTAGCATATCTTCGGTGATCTGTATGCTAATCGGACGTGGTTATGATACATTTTGCTAAAAATGCGGCTGTGTCAGTGTAAGATTAACGTTAATATGTTAGAGATATGCTTGAAAAAGTATGAATACGTTACGTTTTGCATGCAATTTACGTTTTGCATGCTTTGTACATTATATTCATAGTTCAGGTGATGCTATGCTTGCTTTATTGATGTGAAAACTTTGTTACGTTAGCATATATTCATTGACCGATATGATAATTAGCCAATGTTGTGATAAATTTTAGTTAAATATTACCATGTTAATATAAATTAACATTGTTATGTTAGAGATATGCATGACAAAGTGTGAGTAGGTTACGTTTTTGTATGTTATGTTAGTTACTTTACTGTTGTTAAGTGCGGAACTTTGTTAACGTTAACAGTTTATTCATGTTTAAGGCGTGTCAGGTTTGTCGTTGTGTATTATATTCATAGTTCAGATGATGCTAAGTAAGTTTTATTAATGTGAAAACTTTGTTACGTTAGCATATATTCGTTGATCAGTGTATAAAGAATTTGTTTTTATGTTATGTTTATCCAAAATGATACTCGAAATGTGACTTGAATCAATAGATCAATAGATCAATAGATCATGGATGATGTGGGCAGTGTGGTATGGCCGGTTTGATTTACTGATTTACTGATTTAGGGTATGTAAAACATGATAATTTTAGTAAAAATATGACCTGAATCAATAGATCAATAGATCAATAGATCAATAGATCAATAGATCAATAGATCAATAGATCATGGTTGGACAGGAGTGTAGGTTGGGTGGTTTGATTTACTGATTTACTGATTTAGGGTATGTAAAACATGACAATTTTACTAAAAAATATGACTTGAATCAATAGATCAATAGATCAATAGATCAATAGATCATGGAAGGGCTGAGGAGGGCAGTTTGATTTACTGATTTACTGATTTACTGCTTTAGGGTATGTAAAACATGACAATTTTAGTAAAAAATATGACTTGAATCAATAGATCACGGAAGGGTGTAAGGAGGGTATTTGATTTACTGATTTACTGATTTACTGCTTTAGGGTATGTAAAAACGTAAATTTGTAAGTTATAAACATAAAAAGAATAAGAAATTTTATTTATTTATTTATTTAATTATTTATTTATTTATTTTATTTTATTTTTTTCTTGATGGTTCTGAAACCATCATTTTCGAAATCTACAGACTCGATAACATATATAAGGATACCAACATTGTTGTTATACGAATGTTTATTAACTCAGCACCGCACCGGCTCCAGCACCGGAGCCGGTGCCAACTCCTCCGACTCCTCTGACTCTGAATCCTTCTCAGACTCCTCCTTCCTCATTCTTCTTCCTTCCTCCTTTCCTCCTTCTTCCTTTCTTCTTCTCTTCTTCCTCTGTTTTGCATTCCATGCATTTCTTCTTTTTTTTCAGGAGGGGACCCCCCCTCCGGGGGGGTCCCTGGACTCTGGATCCAAATCCAACTCCAACTCCGTCTCCGACTCCGAATCCGAATCCTTTCTCCAAGTTTCAGTCTTCTGCGATTATTTTAATTTTTTTAGGGGGCAGCGCTCCCCTACGGGGAGCGCAGAGGACGTAATCTCGTCTCCGACGAGATTACGTCATCATATACCTCACATCCAAATTTTAGCCCGATACGTTAAGCCTAACATGGTTTCAGGTGGGTGACCTGGCGCTAAGAGGGCAGCACCCACTTATTGGTGACCTACGGTCACCAAAACTCGCCTGTGATCAATTACACTCACGGAAGAACGTTAGGCCTAATCTTCACTCGGAATTGGACGCGGCAAAAGGGCGTAAGTGACATATTTCACCTTCGCTCTCGGGGGGAGGTACCCCCTATATACATCCTACCGAATTGTAAACTCGTCGGTATCGAGCTTAATACATACATAGAACATATACCAAGTTTGAAAGCGATACCTCTATTCCTTCCTATCGAAAAGGGTGGTAGAGCTCAAAAGGTAACATAACTACAACGATTAATCGAATGTTAATTATAGTAATTATTTTCTTTCGATTATATTTTCAATGTAAAAAAAACCAACCAGAGCACGTAGAAAGACGATTTAAAAATTGTTTTAGGGGTAATAGACATCGATAAATCGATTGAAACCATCAAAAATGATCTACCGATCATTTAAAACCTTCTAGGAACCAAAAAGCCCCCTTTGGTGGGCTACGCCCCCCTTTTGGGGTCCAAACCTCCGAAAACGGTCTTCAAGACCTTAAAGTCGGTCTCACCGACCTTGAAAATCCTAACCTTCACACGTTAAGCTTGAAAAAACAAATGTTGCAAAATGTTGCTTGCAACATTTGCAACATTGCATGCAAATTGCCTTGCAACATTTTGGCTGTCAGTTTACCACCCTTACTACTTATGTATATATATATATATATATATATATATATATATATATATATATATATATATATATATATATATATATATATATATATATATATATATATATTCTCCTTTCTCCAATAATATATATATATATATATATATATATATATATATATATATATATATATATATATATATATATATATATATATATATATATATATATATATATATATATATATATATATATATAGTAGCAGTGGTATGCGTGCTCCAGTTGATGTAAACGTACTACCAAATATATATTGGTGATGAATCACTTCTTCAGGTAACCCATCCATATATAGTAGCAGTGGTATGTGGTTCCAAATTGTATTGTACGTATTACCATACATGGATGAATCTTTTTTCTATTTTAACCAGAGAGCTCTATAGGCGAAGTGGAAGTTTATCTGAAGATGC
>JABUQX010130469.1:15000-17500 GCA_015478945.1 Trachelipus rathkii
AGGAACTCCTCCTCAATCCAATTTTCCGAAGCAAACCGAGCATAAACCAAAAGTTGTGAAAGCTGTGCGACATCTGTTGTCTCATCAAGTTATATTGCAAAGAAAGGAGATTTTCGTATTTTCTCCGTCACCTGAAGTTTGATATCCTGGGACATGTCATCGATGCGCTGTTTAACTGTGCTGTCCGAGAGAATCTGATTAAGCTTGTTGACACAGTTATGATCGAGGACAAGGCGAGCAGCCTCTTTCATGCAAGGTTTAACGAGGGTTTCTCCAATTGTGTGTGACTTTTTCTGCTTCGCTATAAGAAGGGAGATCTTGTACGAGGCCTAGACGATCTTAGAGTGTTGAAAGAGAATTCCTGTTCCATGATCCAATCTTGACCGCTTTAGCAGGTGTTCTTTAATTTTGAAGTGTGACAAATCCTTGCTGGCCAATTCCAGATGCTCCTTCAGCTTGAACGGCTTCATGCTCTCATAAGCAAACTTCTTCTTACAGATTACGCACTGTGGCAATTGAACGTCATTCCTAGCGATGGCTGAAAAGCCAAAGTTGAGAAAACTCTCATTGTATGCGATTCTTCGACATATTTAAATTAACACTAAGAAAGCTTGCCGAAATTTAACAGCAAGCAAATACTTTGAGCGAGAGCGAAAAACATAATTTCTGAGTCTTCCTTTAATTATGGCTCATTCCCTCGTTATTCTTAATTTTAAAAAAATGACAAAGAATTATGATTTTTTTTCTGCTTTCTTGGTTGCCACATTGACTATTTCATGGCCAAATTTCACAAATTTAAGCAATAAATTATATCCAGTAATTAAGTGTAGAAATTTACCAAAAAAACAAATATTGATAGATATAGAAAAATAATGCGAATATTTTAATTAAATTTTGAAATTAGGAAAAAAGAGGAAAATAGAATAAAAATCAAGAAATAGGTTTGTTTGACTTGTTTTGCAAGAAGGACCATATTGTATTTGATCTATGGTAGGACTTAGCTTCTGTGTAGATGTGCGTGCATAATTCTAGTAGGAGGGATTTCTGTAAGCTCTGTTGCTGTGCAATAAAATGTTGAAAGTTTCTTCAAAGAACAGAAGGGCAGAGTTTATCCTCAGGTGAATGTCAGATTTGCAAGTAAGCTTTGTATTATGTTTAGGGCTTAAGATATTATTAACTACCGCATACTCAAAAATTTTCGTCAGATTTGCCCCAATATATATATTATATATATATAATATATATAATTATCATATATATATATTATAATATAATATATATATATAATAAATATTATATAATATATATATACTAATATATATAGTATATGGGTGTAGGGTGGTGTGGGGACTGGGGTCATATTTCCCCTTCCAGAAATGTTCAGAAATTTTAAATTAGGTACTTTTAAATATTTTAGTTTTCTAAAACTTAAATATATAAAAATCCAAATCAAACACAATACAAATTTTTTTCCACCCTAGTCAGCACACACACACACATCACTTACACAATATCTATTATATATAATATATAATTATATATATGTTATATATATATATATATAAATATATATACTATATAAATATATAAATAAATTATAATGATTTATTTAATTAAAATATATATATATATAATATATGATATATACTATATTATACTATATATATATATATATATATATATATATATATATATATAGATATAATATATATATTATATTATATATATATAAATATATTATATGATATACTATAGTATATATATATATATTATATAAAGTATATATAGTATATATATATATATAATGTATATATAATAGTATAATATATATAGTATCTATATATATAATATATTATATATATATATATAATATATATATATATAGTATATATATATAGTATATATATATATATAGTATAATATATATATATAAAATAATGACCATAAAATAATTGTTTATTTATTAGTATGCATTCCTCTGTAAGAGTAATTTTTATGGTAATACGAAGTTATTCATTGAAAACACATTTGAATTTAGATCACGAAGAGTTTGAAAATTGCTTTAAAAATGTATAATCGTATCATTAATAATAATAATAATAATAATAATAATAATAATAATAATAATAATAATAATAATAATAATAATAATAATAATAATAATAATAAATAATAATAATAATAATAATAATAATAATATAATAATAATATAATAATAAAATAATATACATACTAATAATAATACATAAAATAATAATATAAAATTAATATACATAATATAATAATAATAATAATATAATTTGAGTGATAAATATAATATAATAAATAATAATAATAATAAATGAATAATAATAATAATATCATAATAATAATAATAATAATAATCAATAATAAAATAATATATAATAATAATAATAATAATAATAATAATAATAATAATAATAATAATAATAATGGGGTTACAGAAAAAAAATGCTTCAAACATTGAAAAAACAATTCT
>JABUQX010130470.1:0-5000 GCA_015478945.1 Trachelipus rathkii
TAATTTATGTGAGCAGGAATATATCACCACTACATTATTAATATCTTTATATTATATTACTATTATATAATATTTTATATATAATATAGTATATATATATATTATTTATATAGATAGATATACATTTTAAGTCATCCAATACATCTAGATGGTATTATTATTACTAAGGTACTACTAATTTAGATATTAAACGTTAGATGAACTATATACACTTAGTAATTTAATAAATTCAGTGAAATTATATCATCATAATAGGTGCTCATTATTACATATATAGTAAATAATATAATATGAAGGTAGACCGATAAAGTATTAGAGGAGAGATAATGCTCGTGAGCCATATTTAACTTATATATAAATATATATTATATACTCAGTATATATTAAATCATAGTGAGCTTGGGAAATTTGATAGAGAGCTCTAACTTGTATTACTTTTGCAGCTATCACAATTGCTCCTATTCCTACTAATAAATAATATTTCTAATTAATAATATATATTATAATATATTAACTATATACAACATGTTAAAACTGTATTATGATATGACAGATTACGTTATCATATATTATCTATCAGTATGAATTACTAGATTTTATTAAGATATTTATTCTTAATTGTCGTGCTTTAGATGGATAAATTTGTAAATGATTATAAAATCTAAATATATATTAATTATACATAATTTCTAAGATGTAATACTAACAAAATTATAAAGTTGATTGACAGTTAGTAATATACTATGCTTTATTCAGTAATATTTTCTAACTCACTAAAACTAATCATGAGATTAATAAATATCAAATCTTTAGCTAAGTGAAAAGTATATAATAGAATTAATATTCCTACGAATGACTACTCTTATTAGTTGAATCCTGAGCTATATATAACTATAATCGCAAGCATATTAGAGCTAATATTAATTCCAATCATGCGAAACCACCACTCGCACACCAAAGATAAAATTGTGAACGGAAATGAAGGGTAGGAAAGGACACTTGGTATCTCAATTAATTGAAACTATGCGCCGTTTATTTGTGGTCCGACGTTCTTATTATGGTACATGTCATACCCCGCTTCTATACCATCACGACGGGCCTCAAGTAGCTCAATCTGCTAGACATTCGTACTAATATATCAAGCCGTTATGCGAATCTGAATAAATTTATAATTCACATCTAAGCGGAGACAATATTTAGAACTGACCTTGCAGAGTACCATAGGATTTATCAGAGTAGATTAAGAATGGACAAAGGTAGAATCTCCGATATAAATTAATACAGAATTAGAAGATAGACCATTTATGATTATTCTAGTACCAATAATACCATAATGTTAAATACAATGATGCACGAGTTATTTAGTTCATCAGAATTCTTTAGCATAGCATCATTCTAGTACACCATAGTAATGATGTTATTGCTAGAGTGCTTTCTTCGGTTTGGATTATCGGAAATAGGAATATAATAAGTTAGATCGCATATGTAATAATTGCATATGTTTGAATATAAGAGAATAATTATATTTTTCATATTTTATATAGCATGCTATTGTATATATCTGAGATTATCCGAGTATTATTTTTCAATCACATCCAGGTATATAAATCTAGTATATTTACACTGAATTTATTGTGGAGTGTTTGACTGGATGATCTATCGCCATATGATAATTGCTCGCGATAAGCGCTAATTAAGATATCGATACTTGAGATATGTGAATAGAGCTCAGTCTTTCCATTATTGGACACTTTAAATGTGATATAGAAAGCATATTGATTTGTTTGAATATCAATTTCGGTTCCTAGTCAAAACCGGTTGAGTCGATATCATAGGCGAAAGCACATATGGCTACATGCTAATATTGGTTGGAGTAGAATTCAGCTCTTTTTGAGCTTAAATATAAACTTATTGAAATTTATTTAAGAGGCTAGGAAATTATTTAGATTTATGGATCGCTCTCTCTATGCACATTATTAATAAATCTTTTAAGAGGAGTACACTATCATTTGATATTCGTGAAAATTGAGTAATCTATATGATTGTCTCCCTACTATTCACATTAGATGTTGCTTTACATTATAGTTAGAATATCGGATATTATTAGGTCTACTACAGTTGTGCTTATGCTGGCATTATGAATATGAGGGATTACTCAATGAACGGGTCAGGATATCATTCGAATATCAAATGAATATGCACTTTGGTTTAAGTTTTCGATCTTGAGTATATTCCGTAATGAGACAATACATATATTGAATCTTTTGGAAATGAGTATATTGATAGAATGAGATACGTATTTAATTAATAGAATACACACTAAGTTCATCTATTAAATATGACTAAGTATAGACTTTCAGAACTGACCATTTTTGCGAGAGTCTCATAGATGGGTGTTGGACATCGGCAATAAAGGACGGATTTCTTTCTTTCTTTTTAAAGAGCACTCGCAATTTTTAGCCAATACTTGCGTCATTGTAAGCCATAAAAGGAATCACCTCGCCCGTGAATTTATTCAAGACACAACAGAAAGACGTACTTCGTTGAATTTACACTCAGTATTTCATGAATTATATATATAGATAACCATTTAAAATAACGTTTTTAAAAGTAAATTTTCCATCAGTTGCGAAATTACGCTACCAGGACACCACTTTTAGTCAAAATCAGTTACACGAGTGTGCCATTATTGTGAATATTCTCGATTGTCCATCGATAGTAAGGTCAATAAAATAATCTTAGTGAATAGTAACTATCTAATTATCAACCTTTTCGAAAAGATTAAGACATATATTTTAGGGTAGACACACATTTTTATGAGTAAATATTTAAACCCATATTCACTTTAGACAAGCCATAAAAATGTATACGATTCAGCTACAGGTAATTGAAAATAACAAAATTTCTTATAAGTAACTACGAAGTTAATACAATATCACATTCAGTTTGTAAACTTTTACCTAATGTGCCTTGACTCAAATGCCAAATCATGTACCTAATAAAGAGCATGGAGGCGAGATTTAGTGTTAGTGAATGCATTCGTATTATTGAAATAGTTAATGTGAAATTTCTCAACTCTGGATAGGATTCAGAAATCGAAATATTCTTGTAACGAAGGCTAAGGTAATTCGATGTTTGAAATTCTAGGAATTTTATTTCTCTTGTTACAGGGCAAGCGCTTGTGATGTGCAGTACATCAATCACAAGGCAAGTCGCTTGTGGATGTTTGCAGTAACATCATCACAAGGCAGCGCTTGTGATGTGCAAGTACATTCAAATCACAAGAAATTCATTCGAAGTAACCTTTCAAACTCGCCAGCCCGAAGAACGCCCAACCGAACTTGCTCGCCAAAAAACGCATTTTTTTTTACCATAGTTATTCGTCAACCATTATCAAATGAGTTACGTTTAATCAAAAATAAATGTACTGACCTCATTTCTTATTTCGGATCATGTCGTTTATCTGCCTCCACCTCCATATACATATCGATTGCATGGATTCGAACACATTTCATAAAAGTGAAATAAAAATGTGTAGAGTCAAATTTAAACTATAGTAACAAAACAGCTTCACACCTTTAAAAGTATTAAAAAAAAGTTTAAATCTATGTAAACTAACGTAACTCAACATAACCTTACTTAACGTATCATAACCTCACTTAACGTAATTTATTTTTATATTTATAATTTATTTCACTTTGCATTGTTAAAAAAATAAAAACACGTTTCTGGCACCATACGCGCTTTGTGCATTTTGTTCGATAACGTAGGTTTTAAAAAAAAATTGGCTTAAACTTAACTGGAAGCAGATAACCGACATGAGCCCTTACTTCCTTATTGTTCACTTACTTATTAGCCCTATTAATTAAGCCTTTTTCTTACCATTTTATTGTTCACGACTCTTATTAGCACTTATCAAACAGTTGTTATTTCTTATCCTTATTCTTTGCTTTCTTATTAGCTATATCAGGCCTACTTCATACTCTTACTGTTCGCTTTCTTATTAGCCTTCTCAAATATTTAAAAAAAATTGTGAGTAAAAAACTTAAAATACTTTTATTACATAGTGCAAAAAGTAATAAAAATTCATAAAATCCAAGTTTTGAAGGTTTTTCAAAGAAAAAATTAGCCCCATTTTCACTAGGCCTAATTTTAAAGAAAAAATATCAAAACAAGTCAACATAGTTAAATTCCCGCAAAATTAAATAATAGGCCTACTCCCCGAAAAGAAATCTGGAATCGGAAAAACTTATCCCGGAGACTTCATCGTATTTTAAAATGTCTGACTCAGAAGTCGATAGCGTGTCCCTTTGTTGATAGCACTGTTGCTCATGCGGAAGAATTGTAGACAGAGAACCCTAAAGAGATATAAAAATGTGGTCAGAGAGGAGGACCAGAGGAGGAAAGACGTTAAAAGTATGTAATGCAAAGGGTTGGACGCTATTACTAAGTAGAAATTTTTTTTTCCATAGTTACGTTATCGAACAAAATGTTTTCGGCGCGCGTATAGTGACAAGAGTTTGAACTATTTTCCTATGAATTTATATAACTTGTTGTTTATTGGAACTATGGAAGGTGAAATAAATTACACAATGTTACAAAAAAAGATTTTTTTTTGTTTCTTCTGATTTTTTTATTGTTTTTTATTCAGTTTTCCATGCAGATTCCAAATATGTTTTTAGTTTTTCTCTAGCATCGACCGTTTTTGTGTTACGACGGCAGGAAGTAATTATTGGCATCTCATTTTGTATGGTGGTTACCGTTACCAAAAAAAATTTTTTTTCTCTCTCTTCCGATTTTTTTATTGTTTTTTATTCAGGTTTTTATGCAGATTCCAAATATGTTTTTAGTTTTTCTCTAGCATCAACCGTTTTTGCGTTACGACGGCAGGAAGTATTTATTGGCATCTTCTCATTTTGTAATGTGGTTAAATACTTCCTGCCATCGTAACACAAAAACGGTCGATGCTAGAGAAAAACTAAAAACATATTTGGAATCTG
>JABUQX010130470.1:20000-22500 GCA_015478945.1 Trachelipus rathkii
ATATATATATATATATATATATATATATATATACCTCTCTTTCTACTCTCTCTCTCTCTCTCTCTCTCTCTCTCTGGCATTTTGTAAAGAATGTCAATTCCAATTTTGATTCTTCCTTTTACCCTCCTCTAGTATCTCTTGATGGCATAACTACCGTTGTGCTTTCTACTGAAGCTGAACACTTCGCTCAAACCTTTCCTTCAAATTCCACCTTAGACGATTTCTACTTCTCCACTCCTTCCAACTCGTCTAATATTGTAATTTATTCTAAAGATGTTATTTCCTCTCTCTCTCTCTCTCTCTCTCTCTCTCTCTCTCTCTCTCTCTCTCTCTCTCTCTCTCTCTCTCTCTCTCTCTCTCACACACACACACACACACACAAACACACACACAGCTTAACACTGGGAAGGCGAACAGACGGTCCTGATGGTATTCCTCCTGTGGTTCTCAAAAATTGTGTTTTTGAGCTTCCATCGTGTAAAGTATTCCGTCTCTACCATTCTACTTCGACTTCAATTCCTGTTGGAAACGTGTTCTCATTCAATTTGTCCTATTGCTTTAATTTATGTTCTCTCTAAAGTTTTCGAATATATCATTGACCGAAAGGAAGATTTGGAAACGTCTTAGTTCTTCAAATCTTATCTCTCTCTAATCGCCAGCCAGTATGTCTTTCGTAAGAAGCTCTCTACTGGAGAGCTTCTTTCTCTTCTTTCTGATTTTTGACCTGCAAGCCTTAGGAATTTCGGTGATTCTCTCGATGTGGCGCTACACATAGTGAAAGTCTTCGATAGAGTCTGGCACAAAGTTTAATTTCTAAACTTCATTCTTTCGGTATCTATCACTCTCAGCGTGACCTCACTGATTTCCTTTCCGGTCGTTCTATAGCATCTGATGTAGAGAGAGACACCGTTCATCCTTTAAATCTATAAATAGTGGTGTTCCTCAGGGTTCTGTTCTATTCCCAACTCTCTTTTAGTTTTTTATAAATGATCAACTCTCTATTACTTCATCACCTATCCACTCCACCCTTCATTGCTCATTGAAAGGCGACCCTCCCACCAGCAATTACCACACGCCAGAAGGGAAGACTTGGTCCAACTACACTCTGATTTTTTACGAATTTCTAATTGGGGCTTTGAGAACAAGGTTGTTTTCAATACCTCGAAAACTCAGCTTTTTCGTCTTTCTGCTCGACATAATCTTCCACTCAACAATAATAAACTCTTCGAAAAAACCAATCAAACCCTAGTCTGCCCTTAATATTCTTGATGTTTCTTTTTCTCGTTGGGTGATCTGAGGTGGCTTAAAAATGTTCACTCAACCCCAGATGCTTGCACTTTATAAAGGTATCGCTCGCTCCTGTAAGGTTTATGCCTTGCACACCTGGGGTGGTTTCACTCACACAGCTCTTCTTGAAAAGGGAGAGTTTACAGCTTTTCGTCTTCTTAACTCTCCCACTCTCACTATAACTCTCTCCAGTCTCTTTCAACCCATCGATTTGTTGCATCACTCTCTTTATTTTATCGCTATAAAAATATATAGTTTTTCTGAATTCTCTATTGTTAAATACCTTCTCCATTGGGAAGGATTCATGCGACACGCCTCTCTAGTCTCATTCTCTCCCTATCTAGTTCTCTGACCTGAGACTTAACCGCCATGCTCAATCTTATATGGTAAAGTCTGAAACACACCCTTTATTTATTTCTCCGACTTCTTTTGACTTGCAGACTTTCAGACACCGTGAATCCGAGCATATATATATATATATATATATATATATATATATATATATATATATATATATATATATATATATATATATATATATATATATATATATATATATATATATAGTAGTGCGATGTTTTGATCTGCATGTTATAATAAATTTATCCCTCTCTAAGATAGGTGCTAAATTTGGTATCCCCTCCCTTCTTATGACGTAACCTACGTCTTAGACGAGGTTACATATCCTGCGCCCCTAAATTTGAGTTATGGAATTAGCTAGACAGCTAAGCAGCTGACATGCTTCTGCGATATATATATATATATATATATATATATATATATATATATATATATATATATATATATATATATATATATATATATATATATATATATGGTATTGACAGTCACAGGGTTAGGGTTCGAGTTTTATTCTACTCAATTTTGTCATATGCAATGTCAAAATTCAAAATTGGGAACACATATTGCTGGTAGTGTCACCTCGTCGTAGGCGAAGTTACGTATCCCTGCACCCCAATAGGGGTGCAGCCCTCTCTTCAGGGTGATACGGTCTCTCTAACACTCCCTAAAACGAGAGGGATAAATTTATTATAACATATAGACCATAAACATTTCAACCTCCTACTATATATATATAGATATAAATATATATATATATATATATATATATATATATATATATATATATATATATATATATATATATATATATATATATATATATATATATATATATATATATATATATATA
>JABUQX010130470.1:27500-28695 GCA_015478945.1 Trachelipus rathkii
TTTAGGGATTCATGTATGTGTGGGTGCAGGTATGTGTATGTTTTTTTGTTACTTTCATCCCGCTAGCACCCTGGGTTCTCCCCTACCCCCTTTATTCTATTCAGCTATGTTATGATTTCACGTTCTTTCCTGAGCCTTTTTTTTAACCTTTTTTCGACATTTTTATCATTTTTGTATATATTTTTAACGACTTTCTTCAACTCAGCTACTTTCATGAACATTTTTAGCGCTTTTTCCTGTTAAATCTGTCCAATAACCTATAGCTAAATTTACAATTATTTTGCACTTTTAACTATTCTTTCGACGTTTTATCATTCTAGGTATATATTTTAATGACTTTCTAAGACATTATTTAGCGGTTTTCCTGCTAAATCTGGCAACCTAGGTAAATTTCAGGATTTTATCACTTTTTAACCCTTTTTTCGGTATTTTTATCATTTTAGGTATATATTTTTAATGACTTTCTATTACACAGCTCCTTTCCTGAGCCTTTTCTATCATTTTTCATATAATTCTGGCATCCTATTGGTAAATTTTCTAGGATTTTTAATATTTTTGATCTAATTTGCTTTTTAGTCACTTTCTACTACTCATCTACTTACCTGATCCTTTCAAAAAGCTTTCTGTAATTCAATTAGTTTACCTGTTAATTCTGGCCACTTATTGATAAATTTTTATAATTTTCCTTTATCAATCACATTTTAACCTATTTATCACCATTTCACAGCCTTCAGACATCTCAGCTATGTACCCCTATCAAAGGATGCGACAGTAACCGTTAGGCTTAAATACATGCCACATCAATGGGATCATATTAACAATTAGGCTTAAATACGTTTCCCTAGCAACGTTAGTCCTAACACCTGTTAACCTTTCAATCACCTCATCCAAGTTCGTGAATCATTTTTTTTCAGATTTCACCCCACGCGTTTGGGTTCGACTCAGGCCCGTCAGCCGCCCATATGCGCATTTCCCCCGTCATCGCCCCGCCACCCCCCCCCCCTCAGCCACCCCCACTTATATATATATATATATATATATATATATATATATATATATATATATATATATATATATATATATATATATATATATATATATATATATATATATATATATATGTCTGAAAGCTAACAAAGAAGACTATAGATCATATTTCGAATACTCCAAGACTCATTGCATATTGTATCCACAA
>JABUQX010130471.1:0-23253 GCA_015478945.1 Trachelipus rathkii
TATATATAATAATTATATATATTAATATATTATATTATATTATATATATATATTATTATATATTATTACTATATATTCTACTATAATGCAGGGCCCGGGCGATACTTTCACCAGTTAACTTTTTTACATACTTCTCTTTCTTCCTCTCATCTATCTGCTATTATATATATAATATTATATTTATATATATTTTAATATTATATATATTATATTTATTATATATTTACTATATATATATATATACTTTAACTTTAATATCTATTATTATGATTTTTCTAATTCTTGTACAAATTTTATTATTATATTATTATATATATATATATATTATATATTATAATATATATTATTTATATAATTTTATAATATAATTTTATTATTATACCCCTTATATATTACTAATATTATTATATATAATTATTATATATTATTATTAATTAATTATATATATATATATATATAATAAATTTTAAATGTAAACTCTCGCCTATTTATTTCATAAAGATATAAGTAAACTAAGAGTATGCCAAAAATGGCAACAATATAAACATTTTTATACTCTAAATTCACACACATTTATTATTATTACTTTTATCGTTTAGTATTATTTTTATTATTTATATATGTTTATATTATTATTTATATGAGCTGTTCAAATTATCTGGTATAGGTATATAGTGTATCACATTTCTGGAATATCAATGTTGATATTATTAATAGGTCGTATATTACTATTATAATATTGTTTTGATTTTAACAATCTCGCGTTTATTTTCGCATTATGCAAGAAGTGTCACCTTGTTTAGATTAATTGGAAAAATGACATCGGTAATTGGTTCAATTTTACATAATCTTTTAATTATTTATTTTATTGATTTAATATTTGTTTTTTCATTCATTTGATCACTTTTCTTTATAATTTTCGTCAAAAAAAAGAAAAGAGAATGTTTATTTGAAGCAGTTGATGAATTTGGTTAAAGTTCTATCGTTATCTTTATATTTAATATTATAACTCGTTATTATTGAAGTACGAACTTAGCACGAGTATAGAGTCAGCCCATATCCGATTATGATCATGATATATAAGGTGGTTATTATTATTTACTTAGTATATTATATTTATATTTTATTTATGATATATTATAGTTTAGTATATTGTAATTTGTTTTATTAGTTCCTATGTTACTATAGAAATAATATATATATAGTTTATTATCATATTTATAGTTATATATATATATTAATTATGGTTACCT
The DNA here is from genome assembly GCA_015478945.1 of Trachelipus rathkii. Lineage (NCBI taxonomy): Eukaryota > Metazoa > Arthropoda > Malacostraca > Isopoda > Trachelipodidae > Trachelipus > Trachelipus rathkii. Next base: position 1,254 of record JABUQX010130471.1, read on the forward strand.
ATTCGTTATTCTATTATTGTTATATATAGTATTAGATATATATTATATATAATGATTTATATTTTTATATAGGGTATATTATATTTTTTTATTATTTATTATATATATTTATATATTTTATGGAGATTTATTTTTTAATTATTTAATTTTTCTTTATTTTATATATTTATTATTGAGAACCAATATATTATAGTATTATATATATATACTTATTAATATAATTTGATTTATATATATATGTATATATATATATATATATATTGTTGATTATTATATATACCATGATATATATATAATATATAACTAGTATAGTATATAATATATTATTATTTATTATATATATAGTATTATAGGGACGTTGATTATACATATTTATGGATTGTGGGATTATATTATATTTATTATATATGCTTATATTAATATTATATTATTATTTAATTATATTATATATATATTAATATTATATAATATTTTATATAATAATATATTATAATATTATAATATATTATTATTAATTATTTATTATATTACATATATATTTAATTTATAATATTTAAAGACTTTATAGCCATGTGAATTCATGAGTGAAAGTTTTTTTATGATATTTATATTTGTAGAATATATTGGCTTATTTTTTGTTATGTTCGTATATGTTTAGGTCTAATATAAGAATGATTAAATGAATTTTTTAATTTTATGATTTTTATATCTAAACTATTGGTTTATATTCTTGATACTATATAAATCTTAATTATTTTATTCTATAAATATTATTTTTAAGGATCTTCTGATAGTAACAATAATAAATAAAATAATTGTTGATTTATAGTTGATATGGAAATATATTGTACATATATATTAATTTATTATTATATATAGTATTATATATTTATAGTATATTATTATTATATATTATTATATATATTATTATATATATTATTTATTTATTTATTATTATATATATATTCGGGTGGATAGAGCGTATGAATTAGGGTAGGGCAGGATAGGTGTTACTTTAATTATAATTTATTTTGATATTATATTTATATATTGTGGTAATTTTGGGGGGGGGATCATATTTCATTGGCAAATTTAATTATGAAAATTAATTAAGAATATTTATATTAAATAAATTTAGGTAATAAACAAAACTCAAAAAGTATTACAATTACCAACTCAATTATTATTTATATTGGTAATTTTTTTTACTTTCTTGATTTATAGTAAGGTAACTGTAATTGTGAGGTTGTCTGCATAAATTTTGATTTTTATTAATTGCATATTGGGTGATTGCAGGCTAGGCATCTTATCCTAAATTTATTCCAGTATATGGAGTTAGTATTAGAAATTTATTTATTAAATTCAGATGTAGGAAAGTAGGCATTGATAATATGATTACTGTTGAAGTGTGATACTTTTCCGTGTAAAACGTAAGATATAAAATTTGTACCATAATAATTGTTCTGAGAATAGTAGGTATTATTTAGTTGAGAATATGCTACTTCATCTGATTTATATCCTCTTCCCCTAAGTCGTAGCCATCCGGGTGTTCCTCGTTCCAGTGCGTAAGATAACGGCCACAATCCGAATATTTCAAAAACCTGACTACCAGCTTACCTCGTCTCTGGAAAAAGTGAATAACATTGCTGGTGCAGCATCTCTGGCATGCTGCGAATTTGCTTGTCTGTTACTCGAATACGAGAAGTGATCTAAACTGGTCATTGAGTAGAATGATAACAATCGTCATGTCTCTCTCCCACTATATATATCTCTACTAACCAAAAAAAACAAAAAACACCACAAAAAAAAAAAAAAAAAAAAGTAACCCACCACTGCCCACCCTCTCGGAAAACTATCAGAAGTATACATGGCTCGTCTACAATCGAGGATTAACATCTTCTTTGGCACCTCCTTTGCTCAAAATTATTGGTTTGGAAATGTAAAAAAAAAAAAAAAAAAAAAAAAAATTAAACCATAACAAATTGGCTATTTGTCTTTTTCTTGGTCGCGCTTGCTGGGACATTTACGTTACTATATTCATTCTCTCTATATATATATATTATATATATATATATATATATTTAATTTATATTTGTATAATAGTTAATTAACAATGGAGCATATATTTTTAAGGGTGAGGGCTCGAGCAGAAGGGGAACACAGGGGGTATAGTGAACTAGTTATTTTATATCCATTACCCTCACATATCAGTATAATAGGTATATAAGTAGTAGACGTGGAGTAGTGAAACCTCTACTATACTACCGCTGAACACCTAATAAATTAATCACACTATAGGTGAGTGAGTAAGGGTGGTGAGAGGGATAATTTTTGAGAGCATTTAGTAAATAATAATAATATCATACTACTGTTTAATATATTTTTATCTCACTATATATCACTGAGTAAATAAGGTATATAATACGTGAGACTGAATACACCTATATTATATAGTATATACCGACTCACTGCCATCGGTGTTGGTATTTATCCACTTAGGTGATGTTAAATATTTCATTTTATAAGTTTATATAAATAAATATAAAACCTATGACATAATTATAAAAATACATATAGTAAATAGTCGCTATATTTTATTAGTTATATAATAGCGTCATAAACCATAATATTAAAGAGCGTTCTTATAATAAAATACTATGAGGTCCACTCTTTATCATTATTTACTGATTATATAATATGATATATAAATATCTTTATTAATATTAACTTTATTTGTTTTTTATTTTTTTTTATATCTTTATTTAAATACAGTTATTTCACTTTTATCTATACAAAATTATTATTATTTAATACTAGAATGAGATTAATCATTAGATGAAATTATAGTATAATATATTAATGATTGGAAGAAGGTTGGAGTTGGTTGTCTTTTTATTATTAGTGAGTATAATGATTAATTATATATATTATAATATAATATATTTAATACGTAATATATAACATGTTATATATCTATCTTTATATATTATATAGTTAATTAATATATTTAATATATATTAATAAATATTTATACATATATTTAAAAGTTATTATGTAATATTATATTAAATTATATTAATATTCATAGATCAGTAATTTATATTAATTAATTTGATAACATTCTTAAATGATATATAGATATATATTATATATATATATATATAAATATATAATATATTATAATTTATATATTAATATATAATATATATTATAGATTATATTTTTAATATATTTTTTTTTATTTTTATATATTTTTATTTATTTTTTTTTTTTTTTTTTTAAACATTTTCCCACACTATATATTGGAACCAAGCATTCCAGCAATGTATTGCTTTTCCTGGTAGCTGTTGTAGTTTTTGAGATATCGGATTGTGGCTCTTCTAGAGGCTGACCATATATATATAAAGAGACAGTTAGAAGACAGCAGATTCCAATATAGAGTGTCTCATTTTCCCATATAATTTCGCGCTAATATAATATATCTGCGTTTATAATGATAACTTAAGATAAATGACATTTTTATAATAATAAATTATATATTTTAATTTAATGATAGTAATTAGAGAGAAGTCCATGTATAACAAATTGGGCCTTAACCGAAACGCTTGTCCACACCTAAGATGACAATAATAAATAATTAAAACTAAAAATAAATATGAAATTTAAGTAAACGCATTGCTCCTTCTAGAATGTCAAAGAGGACTCTTCAAAGAAAAAAAAATGAGTAATTTAAGAAAGAATGAAAAGAGGGGATAAAACTGATCACACATATAGGACACTACAGCGTATGATGGTGTGCTCGTTATTTATATATCACTAAAAGAATCGACACAGAAAAATTTTTTTTAGAGTTTCTCTCAGTTTCTAACCTTTTTTTTTTTAATTAATACTTTAAGTTCGAATGAACCAACGGTTGATGATAGAGAGAAACTAAAAACATATATGAAATCAGCGTATAAATATTTTTTTAGGGGGCCTCTGAGTGCGACGGGGCTATTTGGAAGGAACCACCCTTAGAATGTTCAGGTTAAGTGGCCGCCATAATGGGAATACCATTATATGCACATCAATACTTAAGCCCAACGGTAGGGGAGGGTGCGCCTGAGGACCACATCCGGGCGCACGGTCCCCTCAATATATAGAACTTGCCAAAAGCTGGGTTCCGGAGATAACAATTCAACCTCAGAGGGAGGGGAATAAATCAGTAAATTACACGCCAGAAGCTCGTTCCCGCAGGAGGTGCCGAGAAGCAACCCCGACTCTTTGTTTCACAAGTACTTATGCGTGCGTTTCAACCCTGGGGTATTCGTTTAGTTAAAAGAAAACAAAAAAATACTTATTTCAATATATCTCAGGAAATCTAAGAAATAAGTAAAATAATTATGAACATTGATATTTTGAAGTCTTTCTTGTAACACCTATTCTGTAGGTTTTGGAGATATAAAAAATACAGATAAAAATTAAAAAGTGAGTGGTTAATTCTTTTATTGCATTTTCACAGTTAACGCATGGTACACAGTAAACACCACCTGATATTACAATATTATATGATTATTATCAGTATAAATTTTATTATACTTGTTTCTAATCTAGACTTCTAAGTCGGGACAGTATTAGGTGAGGTGCGGGATCTAACTTCTTTAGTCTTCCTCCATTAACCATAAATGTAGCCAGTTACTAATCTTATTTTATATTAAAGAATATTATATATATACTTATATAGAAATATAATACAAGTGAGTCCTTTTTATTATTTTATTTAGGAATATTTACTTAGTTATCTTTCATAATATAAAAATTTTATATATATATATGGAAATACCGGTACAGTGGTTAATTTGCCTCATAAGTTATAGATAAACTGTATAATAAACATATATCTAAATTAAAGACATAATTAACTTATAAGATAGATATATGTGTGATCGGAGTGTGTGGGCTGCGTATTCTTGTCTGTAGCTTCGGTTTGTCTCGTAATCAGACTGCATGTAACTGACTGCTCGCTCGATGTCGCTCACTCATATCTTCACTTAACGGCTGACAGAGTCAAAATGTTAATTAAGAAGCCACATTACATCAATCCCTCTAAAGAATGTTTCCCACGGTCAACGTCAAATTATAGAAAATACTTAAGAAGCCGGCATGGGGTAATTTTTTAGGACTTTCCCCGTCACCAATAATTTAATAATTGGAGAAGCCGCATTGGTCCCCTCTAGAATGTCCAGTCAACCCATAATAATAGCACATTAAGAATAATTTAGAAATTAAAAATTTGTAATTTATGAATAGTATTTATAAAATTAAAGGAAGCCACATGGGCCTACCTAGACGTCTTAGTCAACCAACAAAAATTAAAAATGAATACATAATTCAGAGCCGCATGGGCCTACTAGACTGTCCCAGTTAATTTCATAACTTAATAATTAAGAATAATCATTCTTAATTATTAATTATTATGGGATTGACTGGGACAGTCAGATTAGGCCCTGCGCTTCTGAATAATATTCTATTTATTTAATGTATTATGGGATTGGACCTGGGAACATTCCTAGAGGGGCAATGCGGACTTTTTTAATTAATTAATCTTAAGTTATTAATTATTGTTTAGTTAAGCTGGGACAGTGTAGGTAGTGCCATGTGGCTTCTCTTAATTATAAATACTCATTCATTAATTACAGTTAATTTATATATTATATTACATTATAAATAATAAATAAGTAATACTTAAGAAGCCGCGCATTGGCCTATCTAGACGTCCCAGTCAACCTAATTAAATAATATAATTATATAATATTAAAATAATAATTTGAACCGCATTTGACGCTCCTAGAAATGTTCCCGTCACATTCAAAGATAAATAAGAATATCGTATAAGATAATACCACGTCCCAGTCAACCAATAAAATTTAAATATTAAGGAAGCCACAATTGGGCCGCTCTAGAAATGCCTCTAAGTCAACCTCATAATATATAAAATATATAATAAGAAATAAATACTTAAGAAGCGGCCCGGCATGGGCCCATTTAAGATACAGTTTTTACAACATTAATAATACAAAATAAAAAGCCGCATTGGACCCTCTCCTTTTTTTTTAGAAAAAAAAAAAAATTGTTTTTTTTTTTTTTCTTTTCCACAGTCACCTTCAATAATAAAATAAGCAACATAAAATAAAACCGAATTTAAGAATAATTAAGAATTTAGACTGTCCCAGTCAACCCATAAAAGTTAGATTAATTAAGGTATAGAAGCTGCAATTTTCACCTCCCATAAAAATAAATATAAATAATAAGAATAATATTTAAAGAAGTCCGGCATGGGCCTATCTAGACAACTACTTGGGCCTATTCATAACCCAAAGACAAAAAATCTTACGTCGGGATTTGAAATTTGACCTTGAATCGGATATGTGTCTTTTTAACATAAGGGGTGCTTAAAAAATGGAATTTGTAGGACAGAATATTCAAATCACTAGCCTAGACAATCTATTATACGACATATACAAAAAACAAGTATATATATAATTAGTCTGCATCTGTTGCAATTAATTTCAAATTTTTAAACGCCTTAGGCCTGTTTTAGGTTTAAAGAATCTTTACAATGGAAAACAATGAAAAGCAGCAACTGAAGAATGTTTACAGGGACTTACGTTACAAAATGCCAATAGTTTTTGTTTGGTTTGGTTGAGATTGAAAAAATAATTTTTAAAAACAATTTCATAATATACATAGTTTATTTTTAATTTTTATTATCTATTGAAAGTTAAGTAACTTAAATTTAGTTGCTATCATAATAAAGAAATAATAAAAAAAATTAAAAACAATAATATCAAATAATCAAAAAACTCAATCATGATTTCTTTATAAAAAAAACAGGGATGGCAAACAAAAAAAATCAAATTAAAAATCAATTTGATTTTTGAGGTTGATTTTTTAAATAAATAAATTATGATTTTTTTTTTGTATGTTTATTAAAAAAAAAATTGATTTTTTTTTTTTTTTTTTTTTTTGATTTTTTTGAATTTTTTATATTTTTTTTTATTTTTTTTTTTTTTTGTTAATACGTAATTTAACTTAATAGAAATAAAAATTAAATATAATATTTAATTATGAATTTTATTTTTTTTCAATTTTTCAACAACTATTGCATTGTAACCCGTAGTCTGTAACATCTTTAGTGCTGTTGTTTAATTGTTTCCATTGTAAGATTTTTGAACCCAGAGCTAGGGCTAAAAAAAATGAAAATTAATGCCAGATGCATGACTATTATATATATTGTTTTTGTAAAATTTCGTAATATATAGGATTATGTTTAGGCCAAGTAATTTTGATATTGTCTACAATTTAGCAGCTTATTAATAACTAGACAGGATAATGCTGAAGAGGGCGCAACGTAAAGCAACGCGGAGGTAGATTTTTGGGTTTGAGGATAAGAATAAGCTTGACGTTGTTAGATGGGCCCATGCATGCGGCTTCTTAAATATTATTATTATTTAGTTAACTTTTTTCATGCGTTGAATGGAACATTCTAGAATGTCAATGCAGCTTCTTAAATTAATTAATTTTTATTGGTTGACTGCGGACAGTCTAAAAGGACCATGCGGCTCTGCAGTTTATCTTATTTTTGAAGTTTGACTGGGACATTCTAGAGTATGCGCTTTTAAATATATTTTTTAATTATTAATTAATATTGGTTGACTGGGACTAGTCTAATGGCACATTGCCGGCCCCTTTTCTTTAAGTATTATTCTATTTAATTATTTGATATTTATTATGAGTTGACTGGGACATCTAGAGGGGCCATGCGTCTGCTTAATTATTAATTTTTTATTTGGTTACTGGGACAGTCAAAAGGCATGCGGGCTTCTTAAATATTATTACCTTAGATTTTTTGAGTTGCTGGGAACATTCTAAGGCGTCAATTCCGGTTTTTTCTTAGTTATATTTTTGTTATTAAATAAATATATTATTATTGGTTGACTGGGACAGGTCGATAGCTGATGCTGCTTCTTAAGTATTATTTTATTTATTATTTATTATGGGTTTGACTGGGACATTCTATAGAGGGGCAAATGTGGCTTCTTACCTTATTAAGTTTTATTTTCTATTGGTGACAGTCTAAAAAGGACCATACGTTCTTATATTTTCTTATTGATTAGGGGTTTGATGGGACATTCTAGAGTGGTTAATGCAGCTTCTTATTATATTTTTCAGATAATATAGAAGCTGTATTGACTCTTAAAAGAGTCCCAGTCAACCCATATAAATAATGACAGAAGCCGCATGGTCTTTATTTTAACTGTCCCAGGTCAATCCATAAAATTAATAATAAAAGACATTATAATACTATACATACCCAGTAAACCCACATAATAATAATTAAGATAATACTTAAGAAGCGGTATGGGCCTATCTAGACTGTTGCTGAAAATAATATGTATACATTATAATATTTAATGAAATTAAATTAACCATGGATCCATCTAGAATGTCCCATCACTCATTCAAATAAATATATACTTAGAAGCCATCCTTTTAGACTGTCAGTCCGACCATAAAATTAATAATTTGAGAAGGCCGCATTGGCCCTCTAAGAATGTCGTCAACCAGGATAAAATAAGAATTAGAGAATAATTTTTAAATATATAATATGAAGATTTCATAGATTAGAAGTAATGGGAATACCTCACTGTCCCAGTCAATCAACCACAATAATTAATAATTAGAATAATAATTAAAATCCGATGTGGGCCCTTAGAAGTTCCAGTCGAATCCATAATAATTTTAAAATAAATAACGAAGAAAAAATAAATATCCGATGACTGTCCAGTCACCCATAATAATTTATTATATAAATAATTTAATTCTTAAATATTAATATGGGCTTGACTGGGACAGTCTAGATTGGCCAATGCTAATTACCTGAATTTTTTATTTTTTTTTTAATTTTTTTGCTGTTTGACTGGGGACAGTCTAGGTAGGCCCTTAAATTCTAATATAAATAATTCATTAATTATTAACTATTATTAATTTATTCTTATTCTAAATTTTTTGGTTGACTGGGACATTTGCTAGAGGGGTACTAATGTGGTGTCTCAAAAACGAAAACCGTATTGATATTATTTAAGCAACTTATGATTGTTAATGAGTTTTCATTAAAGTATATTGTTATTTATTAATTATTTGCATTTCGTTAATCAATAATTAAGTGACGGTTGCCAATAAAGTCTTTTTAATATCTAATTTTCTGCATATACGTTTTAGACTCTTTTCCGTTTATGATTTTTTTTTTAGTATTGATTAAAATTATTTAGTCATATTTAATTAATTAAGCGATTGATTAAGTTAGGCAATATGATATATTTGAAAATTATAATAAAAATTTGTTTATATATTTACTTTACACCAGGCGGTATTTTTCCACAAAATTTAAAAAAAAAAAAAAAAAAAAAAACAATAAACTATAAAAACTATTATATACTTCTACATATATATATATGGTAAACTTTGATATATATCTCTTCTATTTTAGTTTTATTTTAGGATATAAAAACTAATTATATACTTTTTCATATGTCTCTTTTATTTTATTTTAGTACCGTATTTGGATGTAGATATAAAAAAAAGTCATATATGCATCAACTTATATTATCTTATATTATTTAGTGGATTTTGTACTTTGCCAATATTGGGTATAATTGCAAGAATTCACTAGATGCCAAAAAACAATGAGGTTTACTTCTGACTTAAGAGCGGTCCTAATTTGTCGCGTTTGTGAAAATCAAAATTTTAATAATCAAAAATGTAAAGGGTTTGGAGGTAAATTGTCTAATTTCTTAATTTCTTTTCAAATATTTTTACTATCAACCTATCTCTATTCTCTTTACCTTCTACTCACCAATCAATTTACCCTAATAAGTTAATGTAAGTGCTATTTTACCAAAGCCACAAGGCTGAGTTATCTTAGGGCTACAAGAACTTCCTCAAAGAGCATAAATTCTTTGAAAACCAACAAATTCAAGGTAAGACTTATGTAGATACACAATTGTACATATATATTATTTTTTAGTCATTATAACTTTCAAAGAATTTTGTTCATTAATTTAATCTGCTCTAGCAATCCAACATAGTATAAAGTATAAATATGATTAAAAATTAAAATTATAGCAAAGTTTGGTAAACTTTGATTATAGTACTTCAATCCAGTGTTATAATTTTGGGACCATCTTGTGTGTGTGTGTGTGTGTGTGTGTGTGTGTGTGTGTGTGTGTGTGTGTATAGGTGTGTGGTGCTGCAGTGTACCTTTCACGTGAAAATTTTTCGCCAAAAAATAAAAGAAAGCAAAAAAAAAAATTAGACATTTTCTTGCAAAATTTAGTCATAGTAATACTAAAAGTGTTTGTTATTATCAATAATAGACCCTTAGTTTGTATTCAGATTTATATTATATTTGTTTACGTTTTGGAGGAAAATTTTTACCACTTGAAATGTACAGTAGAGCACACAAAGCAAGACACAAGACGATCCGAGAAATTATAACATTGGATTGAAGTACCATAGTTTTAATTATATTTATACTATGGAACCAAGATTAAAGCCATTTTCGATTTTGCATTTTTGCTTACGAAATTTAAAAATGAAGGCGTTGCAACGCGCGCTAACAACGCGCGCTGTCTATCACGGCATACTATATGATGACATTCCAAATAAAAGAACTCGAGGCGGCCTGCTAGGGCGCGCTTGACCAGGAACATTCGAGACGCGCGCGCGTTGAAGACCGAGCTCGGCTCAATGTACGCCATATTGTTCATCAGATAGTATGACGTGATAGGCCCAACGTGTTGGTACGCACGTTGTAGCAACGTTGTAACGCCATCATGTGTGCGTGGCCTGCAGCTTCGAAAGAAATGCTAATCCAGTTTTGCCGCATTTCGGGCATAAGCCGTTCGTTTTTACATTTTGTGCTAACGGCTGATAAGAAATGTTAATCCAGTTTTAGCACGAATTTCCGGCATAATCGGCCGATTGTTTACAAAAGTATTGATCAGCTGTTCTACTGGGCCACGTGGTTTTGGAATAAACAAAAGTAAAAAAAAAAAAATAACAAATGGTTTTATTACAAATAAGTGATCAACTATTGTGATGGAGTTTATCAATTGGAAGAAATTAAATTTAAATTACTTTCATCAATGAAATATTCATAAAATCTAAACGAACTACTACGCCGCAATCTTATTTGTTTACATTTTTTCGTTAGCATTTTCCTAAAATTCGGTAAGCACGGGAAAGAGCAACCTAACAGAATTTAGGAAATTACTAACGTTTCGTTAGCATTTTACTAAATTTGTGCTAAAATTGACATATCGAAGACGACTTTTTAGCATTTTCTAAATTTACCGTTAGCAAAAGTGCAAAAATGGAAGCCTATAATGCGAGCGATTGTTTACAAATATTTTTGATCAGCTGTTCTAATGGAGCACGTGGTTTTGGAATAAAAAAAAAAAAAAAAAATAACAAATGGTTTTTATTACAAATAATTGATCAACTATTGTGATGGAGTTTATCGATTTGGAAGAAATTAGATTTAAAGCTAATTTCATGAATGAAACATTCATCAAATCAACGATCTACTACATACTTTAAGAAATTCATTACATTTCGTGAGTCATTTTCTAAATTTATTGCTAGAGTTTTACAAAATGGCTTGCAACTTTAGCATTCTGCTAGAATTTCGTTGTAAAATGTGGCATTAACGTCCTAAGTGAGATTTTCGAGTTCCCAAGGCAAGAAAATCACAAAGATATAGGATAAAATCCCAAGAATAATAAATTGATAATAGTAGAGGCAGAGGGTGTCCCTCAGAATTTTTATTAAATCAAAGGATATATTCCATAGACCATATAATGAGTAATAGGCGAAAACGAAAATCGGTGGTTTCTTTAGGGAAAAAAAAGTTAGGAAAATCGGGGGTGACACCCCTTTGCTCTACTATTACCAAAATCTCAAAATAAGTTAATGGAACTGGTTTTTAATTCAATACTCAAATGGAGAGTATCACGGGCTCTCGTTGCAGGTGGTTCACTTGCCTTGAGCTCGTGATAGCCTGAAGTATTTTGTCTGCCTGGAGGGACAGCATATGCCCTTCGTTGGTGAGGTCCCTCTCAAAAATAAAAAAAAATAATATTAAAACTGGGTAATTATTGAGTTTGCTTTCCAGATCTTATCAAATATCCTCACTAGTTTTCATATAATTTTTTTTTTTTATATATATATATATATGATTTTTTTAGAATCTGTTAAACTCAATAATTACCTGTGTCTTTTTTTTTATTTCTAAATATTGAAAGATATATTGTTTTCTAGATAAGCACTGTTTCACAAAAAATGTGTCTTTAGCAGTTTGACTTTAACATATTTGTTATTTTTGTTTTTATAGGTACAGTTTGCTTTTGTGAAAATTCTCTCGACTTTTGCAGATAAAATGAGTTTAAAACACATCAAATCTTGTCATAAAAAGAGTAAGACAGAAAAGTAAATTATTATTATTTTGGTAGTCTTTAATATTGCTTAGAGAATACTAATAGCACTGGATAATATCTGTATAAATGGCTAATTTATCTACAGAAAGCTGATAATTTCTCCATTGGTAATCTATTTCATTTAGTTGGGTTTCAGGTACAAGAGAAGGAAACTGCAAAGCCAAATCAGTTTGATGACTGATTCGTGTCACTGCTATTTTTGGATCCAGCACTTTTAATTTGCTAGCAACTGTCTTCATCTAAGGAAAACCTTTTATTAATTTGGTCTTCAAGTTTAACACAAACTTAAGCAATTATTTCTAAATCTGCTACTGGTATCAACTTTAAATGGTTCATTTATCATTTGAATTGCTTAGGTAATTGTGGGCAATTCACCAGTCAAAGTTGACGAATTGTTATTAAAAGTACAAAGGCATTAATATCAAAAATGGTATCAAAATATTCTTTAAATTTTTTTTTTTTTTTTTTTTTAACAGATTTGCATACATTTTAAATTTATATTTTCAAAAAAACTTTAATAAATAAGGCTCCGAAAATTTTTACTGGCTAATTTTCTCATTTTTATAGGGATAACACTATCAAAATATTTTTCAGTGATATATCTATATATCGATTTCATTAATAATTTTTGATTTTTTACGATTATCAAAGATTTGATTGTATAGACAAAATGTACCTATATAATTAAATTAAGGAAAAATTAAATATTGTACATCTATTTTTAATATACAATGAAATAAAAAAAAGCTAGCAATAACTATAATAATGCTACAAAATTATTTAAATGTGTAAAAACATTAAGAACCACATTAATACATAGAAAGTTTTCCTGTTATTAATATCTTGATTTATTTCTAATTTCTATATAATAATAATAATAATAATAATAATAATAATAATAATAATAATGTATAGTAGTAAGACTATAGTCTGGAATAAGAGGTATAGATCTAAAGTACAATGTGTTCAGATGGACAATCTTAGGGGCCTATTAGGTGTGAGAAGAATTGATAAAATGAGGGATGAATGTATTAGCGAGTCATGTGGTGTGAAGAAAGGGATAAATGAGAGAATAAATGAAAGTATGTTGAGATGGTTTGGTCATGTGGGAAAAGATGGATGATAGTCAGTTGGTTAAGGGGATGTATAGTGGTGTGGGGTGAGTGTGTTGGAAATCGACCGACTGGGAAACCGAAAAAAAGTGGATTGAGTCAGTAAAGTAATGCCTGGAGGAGAGAAATGTAGGTTTGGCAGAGACAGGAAGTAAAGGTGCATTATAGGGTTGTGGGCTGCCTGTTCCAAGGGATGATGAACCCCCACATTGATGAGATATGAGGGTCCGTCGCAGTTCCATGAAGCTCTGGGTGGATTTTCTGACTGCAACGAGTTCTCACTAAAAAGGGTATAAAGGAGGCGGTAAGGCTGGGCTTTCTTTTCAACTTGTCATATTCTACTACTTTTCTGTTTCCGGTGCATATCACGCACCTTACCCCCAGTCTTGGAGAAAGAAGGTGGATAAGAATGATAATAATAATAGTAATAATAATTTCTCTTGATTAATAATAACACTGGGCTACAAAAAAAAATTCTTCTGGAATAGGGCTTTTCCAGACTGTTTTTATACTAATTAGAGGATGCTGATTCCAAATCTGATCTCAGATTTGCTCTATCACATCCCATTTCTATGCAATCGGCAAACCCCATTTTCATGGATTTTAAATTAACATTGTCAATGATGATTGCAAGTTGTTCTTGAGTCAGTGACTACTTACTGATCATAAAAGATGGTGTTGTATTGGGATAATAGTGTGTTTTATTAGTATCATTTTATGTACTTTTCACAATTTATTACATTATTACAATCATTTTATGTACATATCACAATTTATGTAATATTTTTCATTTGCAGGTTGTGATCTAACAATGGCTGCAACATCCGAAAGAAGGAGATGCCATAATGACACATCTTCTGCTACATCTGTGGGAGCTTCACTTTGCAGGATCAAAGGCGCAACATTAATACCTTTGTCAAGAGGGTGTATCTTGCCTACTTTAAAGTAGGACTGGGAGACCAAGACAAACGTGTGTTGAAAGTTAGAGATCATGGTCTAAAGGAAAGAATGCTAAGCTGAGATTTGGTGTGCCAATGGTTTGGAGAGAACCAACAAACCATTTGGATGACTGCTACTTCTGTCTTGTCAATGTAAAAGGTTTCAATAAGACAAACAAACACCATTTACAATACCCAAATATCCCATCTTCCAAACGACCAGTTGAACACTGTGAGGAAATACCTGTGCCTGTATTTACTGAGCTACAGGAGATTGATGTTGAAAATATAAGTTTACCTTCTTCTACAGATGATGAGGATGATGCTCTGACCGAATATATGCCATCTGTTGCAGATTCTGATACAATTGCTATGTTTAGTCAGCCTGAATTGAATGATCTGGTAAGAGATTTGTATTTGCCAAAGCAGTCTGCTGAATTGTTGGCTTCCAGGCTGAAAGAGAGGAATACTCCAGACCTGGCACTAATGTCTCCCTTTTATCATAACGGAGAAGCAGCACTGCAAAAGTGATACTTTCAGATAGTCAACTTGTTTATTGTAATGATGTTGAAAAGTTTTTCTCAATATGGGACTGCTCACATATGATTCCAGTGAATGGAGACTTTTCAAAAGACATAAAAGACATAAAGAATAGAGACGGTAAAAGCCACATGAATTTGCTTCGAGGACTGTCCCAGTCAACCCCACTACCCAAACATGCTCCATGCAAATCCACAAAAGCACCCTAGGGCTTGTCAATTTATTTGTAACTACAAATACACCAATTTGGCTTGTCAAAACTAATGATATATAAATATGATACCCAAACCATCCACATGCATTAATAACTAAGTTATGGTCACACATGCCATCTAACTATAACTATATCACAACTAAAAACCCGCCAATTTGGCTTCGTCAATATATTATATGATTCCCAACCCATCCATAAACGAATCTAACCCTTTCTTAAATGTTGCAATCGAGTCACACAACAACCTCCTCTGGCAGACTATTCCAAAATTTAACAACCTATTACTGAAATGAATGCTTTCTTATATCAAGATAGCATGCTTTTAATATGTAATTTTATTATGCCCCCTGGGTCACCTGTCCGTGTTCTACTATGAAAATTTATTGGTCTCCGTATTATCAATAGATGTAAATATTTTGTAGACTTGTATCATGTCCCCTCTGAGAAATCGCCTTTCTACAGAAAACATTCCTAACTCCTTCAGCCTCTCCTCACAGCTCTTACCCTCAAACCCAGAAATCATCCTTGTTGCTCTACGTTACACTCTCTCTAGCATATCTAAGTCTTTCTTTAAATAAGGGGCCCAAACTTGTGCACAATACTCTATTACTGGCCTAACATAGCTATTATACAGTTTACTTATTACTTCCTTGCTCTTGTAAACAACATTGCAATTTATTATGCCCAGCATCTTATTAGCTTTATTTCTAGCTTCAAACACTGATTAGCTACTTTCAAATTACTGCTTATAATCACACCTAAATCTTTTTCTTGGTCCACAGACTCAAGCCAATCCCCATTCATATCGTAGTTAAAATTTTATTTGAGTAACCTAGGTGAAGAACCTTACACTTTTTACTATTAAAATTCATTTGCCACTTATCTGCCCACATAAGTTTATCAAGATCATTTTGAATCTTTATGCATCCTTCACTATTCCTAACTGAGGTGGCCACTTTAGTATCATCTGCAAACTTAGAAACCTTGCATTTAAGTCCCTGGTCTAAATCATTTATATATATATGAGGAACAATAGTGGCCCCAGCACTGAACCCTGTGGGACACCACTCTTCACTATTTCCCATGATGATTTATTACCATTTAGTTGTACACACTGTTTTCTATTTCGCAACCACTCTTTAATCCAACCATGTACCACTCCACCTATACCACATTGCAATAACTTTTTCATCAGCCTTATGTGGGGAACCTTATCAAAAGCTTTACTAAAGTCTAAATATACGATATCAACTGGATCTCCTCGGTCGATACAGTCATAATTAATGTATTCATAAATTCTAAAAGGTTTGTCTGACATGACCTACCCTTTCTAAAACCATGCTGGGAGTCATGCAATATCTTGTTATCTTCCAAATATTTCTCTATATATGACCTTTCAGTAACTTTTCCAAAACCTTACAACCAGAGATGTTAAGCTAACTGGCCTATAATTTCCCAAATCTTCCTTACTACCTTTCTTATAAATAGGCACAACATATGCCATTTTTCAGTCATCTGGTACCTCACCAAATGCTATAGATCGCTTAAAAATCAAATACAGTGCTTTTGCAATGCTGGTACTACCCTCCTTCAGAATTCTACCATATATACCATCAGGACCTGCAGCTTTACTTGGGTCAATATGGTTCAGTAAAGATTTTATTATCTTTACCTCAAATTCAAATTCTGTAAGTCTATTTGTTACATGCATACAAGAACTATTAGTCTCCAAACTATTATCTAATCTTTCCTCAGTAAACACTGAAGCAAAATAAGCTGAAAATGTTGACCAACTCCTTATCTGAACTCACTAAATTTTCATCAATTTTAATTGGACCAATTGTTCTATTCTTACTTTTAAATTTATAAAAGCTAAAAAACTTCTTCAGATTCTTATTACTATTCCTTGCTAAATTAATTTCTGCCTCTCTCTTTGCCTTTCTTATTGATTGGTTAAGTTCATTTCTATTTTCCTATAATTTTCTAAATCATCTTCCCTATTACTACCCTTGAATATTTTTAAAACATCTACGTTTTTCATTAATTTTCTCTTATCTATTCCACCAAACAGGTTTTTCTTTTTGCCACCCTAATAGGTTTATCTTTAAAACACATCGATTGAATATTCACTAAAATTTGCTTAAAAATGTTCCTACATGATAAAACAATTTTGGTCTTTAAACTCTTTATCCCAGTTAGTTGTACTAAGCATGTCTCGAAATTTGGTAAATCGCCATTTCTGAAATCTAAGATCTTTTCCTTATTAACTTATAATTTGGGCACAGATATTGCATTTAAATTAAACCTAATTATATTATGGTCACTAAGTCCTAAATTCTCCTCAACTCTAACTTCATCCACCATACTTTTTCATCGTTAGTTAATATTAAGTCTAGTAGTGCATCGTATCTTGTGGGTTCTTGGACCATCTGGGTCAAAAAAGTTATCTAGTATACAATTTATGAATGCAGAACTACTATGGTCCATATTAGACAAGGAATCCCAATGAATGCCCGGAAAATTAAAATCACCCATTATGACTATACCTTTTTCTTTACTGTGGCATTGTCTCTATTTCTTTCACAATTTCCACGTCTAATTCTTGACTCTGGCCAGGAGGTCTATAAAATGCCCCTATTCTAAATGATTTATTGTATATAAGAATATCTACCCACACCGATTCAATATCATGATTCATTTTAAAGTCAGTTAATGCAGATTGAATATTGCTTTTAACATAAAGCGCCACACCACACCCTTCTTTCCTCTACGCTGGTTTAAATAAAATAAACCATAACTGAAAGAGTCTACATAAAATGCATGCTTCATTAACCCATGTTTCAGTTATGCAAATAATGTCTAGATTCTCATTTATGGCATAACTAATCAGCTCATCTTTTTTATTTCTAAGGCTATGAGCATTTGTGTAAAAACATTTAATACTCGAAATGCTGTTATTTTTATTATCATCATCATTATTTGAACCTGTAACAACACTAGCTTTATTTATCTCCACACTATTATAGTTACCATTGCTATTATTTGTATCTAGATTTAGCCCACCACCCCCAACTTTACCTAGTTTTTGCTAAACAAGTCTCCAAACTGGTATTGAAAAGCTCAACACCTTTACGACTCAAGTGAACTCCATCTGCTGCAAAAAGATGAAATTCTCTCCACAAAACCAAAAACCTAATATTTTCTGAAAAATATAATTTCCTATCTCTTTCATTTACACCTAAAGCCCTACTTCCCCATTCCTGACCTGCACCTAACCTAGGTAAAATCCCAGAAATCATGCACCTTCTTCCACTAGCTTTCATCTTCTGAATCAATCTCCTATAATCTGCTATTAATTCTTCTGACCTTCTATGTCCTATATCATTTGTACCCACATGCACAATCACATCTGAATCAACATTTGTAGAATCAATCTCTCTCTATCTATCCTATCCACGATATCACTCACTCTGGCACCTGGATAACATACTCTCAATCGTTTCTTTTTATTCTTTTGAAAAGTCCTGTCTAGGTATCGTGTCATAGAGTCTCCAATTACCAATGTTTCAGTCTTCCCTTTGGAAAACATTTTTTAATTTTTTAAATATCAGAACCATCCCCATCTGGAAGACAGTCAAACCTGTTACTGCAGGTCACAGGCTGACTGACTTTCGAGATCCTCATCTTTAAATTATTATTTCTATTTTCTACAACTATATTCATCTGCAGACCTATTATCAACTACTTTATCCTTTTCCCTCTCATCTTCCTGCCTAGGTGAATCACTATTCCTGTCTACCCCTATATCCCGCTCCCTACCATAACAATAATAAAAGAAGTTTGAAATGTGTGTTACTGCACAACAGAAATATATATGGTTCAATCCCAATAGGACACTGTACAAATGAAAGAAGAGTATGCCAACATCAAGAAAATTCTGGATAGATTGCAATACCATCTTCATTGATGGTTAATTTGTGTGGATTTGAAAATGATTAATTTTCTGCTGGGGCAGCAAGGAGGTTACACCAAATACCCGTTTCCTGTGCTACTGGGACAGTAGGGCTACATTAGAACACTGGGTGACAAAGACCTGGCCACCAAGAATCAGTTTGACGCCTGGTGACAAGAACATCAAGAATGAGCCTCTGGTTGATAGGAATAAAATTGTATTTCCGACACTGCACATAAAACTTGGGTTAATGAAGCAATTCATCAAAGCTCTTGATCACACTGGAGACTGCTTCAGCTATATTTTTCAATCTTTCCAATGCTAGAAATATTTGATGGCCCTCAAATAAGAAAACTCATCAGGGATCCACACTTTGTTACAACAATGACTGCGGCAGAGGCTAGAGCTTGGAATGCATTCTCTGATGTGGTACGGAATTTCCTTGGGAACAGGAAAGCGGACAACTACCGAGAGATTGTGGAGGAGCTGCTCTTGAGTTTCCAAGCACTTGGATGTAAAATGAGCACAAAGCTCACTACTTACATAGTCACTTGGACTACTTTCCAGAGAACTTGGGTCACATGAGCGAAGAGCAAGGTGAACGCTTTCATCAAGACATTAAAGTTATGGAAGAACGCTACCAAGGCCGATGGGACACCAGCATGATGAGAGACATTCCACAAGCTGTACATCGGAGATCGTCAAAGAAGAGGTTGTTTATGCAAATGTAACATCACTATTGTCAATTTATATTTTTGTACATATTTTCCTTAATTTCACATGTCAATTCTAAAATGGTAATAACATTCACTCATTATTGATGTTATAGACATTACCGGATCATTCAATGTGTTCAGTGCTCAGTATATTATCTTCTTCATTCTTTGTATGGATATTCTCAAATATTTGAGATATTCTGTTTGTGTTATTTTGTTTACATAATATATTAATCTCAAACTATATGAAATATGATATGACCTGAATGACAGTTTGAATCAGTTATATTATTATATTGAGCTTATGTTACTAGTTTTTATTAGCAGTATGTTTGTGTTCATTACAATGTTATTTAATATTAATCAGTTATTAAATATTCTTAATGTTGGTTATGATAATATATTGAATATAATAGCGTGATTTAAAAATATTTTAATATGTGAGAACATGGGCAGACATACAAAATTCTAGTACTTTAAATTTAGAGCTCTTAAATTATAATGCAGAAACAAATCTTTCTCCAGTTTATGGTTTAATATTTCCTCACTTAATCAGCAGAAAATTGGCGATGATTGAGGAAAAATATGCTGATTTTGCAGATGCTGACGATGATTAGTACCTTTACAAATAATATATAGCTATATATATATATATATATATATATATATATATATATTTACATATATATATATATATATATATATATACCATATATATGGTTCTCTATATGTATATATATATATATATATATATATATATATATATATATATATATATATATATATATATATATATATATATATATATATATATACAGTATATATATATATATATATATATATATATCTTTAACTATATATATGGTTCTCTATCTGCAAAAACCTTTTTCCAACCTTAAATATATATATTTACATATATATATTTATATCTAACAATATTTATATTTTTCCTTTCTTATAACATATATATATATATATATATATATATATAACTATATATATATATATACATCCTTTGAAAGCTTGCTATAGCTTTATAAAGCTTACTTTTTAATTTGCGGCAGTTAAGTCAGAATGGTTGTTATTATGAACATGATTTTGAAGAAGCCTTATCTACCATGTTGGTTTGGTTATGATAGGAGTTAGTTATGGAAATAGTTATTTCTTAAAAGCAAAATAAGGCCACATTTTGGTTTAAAATCTTCATTGAGGATATAAACTTTTGAAAGTTTACCAACTTAAGAGGGAAAAGGATGTTTGTTTATTTTAGTAGTTCTTGTTAATTATACAAATCTATTATTATTTCCAATTGCTTCTGAACCCCAAAATGAAATATATATATATATATATATATATATATATATATATATATATATATATATATATATATATATATATATATATATATAACTATATATATATATATATATATTTTTGGCGAGTCAGTGTACAGCCCACCACGGCTCACAAAGCGGCCACACTGGGTTGAAAAAATCAACACCATGGGCGGGTCCTGGAACATTCATATTTCAAACGTCAAAAGAAGATTTGAATAAAGAAATGAATATATATATATATATATATATATATATATATATATATATATATATATATATATATATATATATATATATATATATATATATATATATATATATATATATATATCTTATATATATATATACATTTCTCTATATATATATATATATATATATATATATATATATATATATATATATATATATATATATATATATATATATATATATATATATGCTGCTTTATACTATACTATATATATATATATAATATATATATATATATATAACATATATATATAATATGGCTTAAATGTTTTATTTTTTTTTCAAGCATTAGGAAAGGTATAAAGAGTTGCCATGAATTATAGTTATTAGTTTTTTTAATTAAATTTAAATTATTGTTTTTATTTCAGATAAAAATTAAAAACTGTATTGGGTGATTAGCTTATCT
>JABUQX010130472.1:0-12500 GCA_015478945.1 Trachelipus rathkii
CATATTTGATATTTATAGATTGCTATTTATATATAATATATATAGTATAAGTAATTTATTATCCTTATAAATATTTACAATATTTATATTCGGCTCATATATTTATATATAATTATATCACTTTTGAATATGATTAATAATATATATCTTCTGTATAATACTGCGCTATATATACCCTTTGATTTACTATATATACGAGCTATATTTATCATTCTATTTATACTATACTTATATATGATATATTTTTATACCTACTATATTCTGACTATGTACGCGTTACCATAGTATTGATACCTAGTTCATATATATAGTACATATCGAGCTATACTAGGTATATATAATATATAATATATAGTATATATATTCAGCATGTTGTTTAAATAATCCAGAATTGTATTTAGCACATTAAACAAATAAATAAAAAACTAGTAATTATTTGCCTTCTCCGCAGATCGGGAGAATCTAGGAATGCGCTGAGAAAATGTTATGAGGGGACCCACTTGTAAGAAATTTCTTAAAACAACTTTGTGAGAACATTGATTAGAAGAGTTTCGAAAACGTGACGTCAAGGTGTTACAGTAATTTGTGAGTCAGCAATAAGAAATATTAACTGACTAATATCGGACTGAGATTTCTCGTAGTTCTTCACTAACTTCGACAAACTTTTATGGCAATTGGGCGCCAATGACATCGTTCCGCGGGTGTGATTGAGATTGCTTCGGGATATTGCTGGCATCAGTGACACGCAAACAGGGACACTGGGTTGCAATCGTAATTATTTCTTCGGAAAAGGAAGAATGACATGGCAGATTAAAGAACTATCCATACGGCAGCAATTATCTACACATAGAACAACCATTTAGAAGGAATATATGAGTAAAGAGAGTAAAGATCCCCAAATTCCCAACTTTAGCTTAACGTAGCCACGATTATTTTGAAATCTAAGATAAATCAAAGGGTATCTGAGGACATTGACAGGGCAAAACCATGAAAGGTTAGATATAGTTAAAGGTTAAACAGAAAGTAAATTAAATGGATAATCTTTTGTTTCTGTCACGTTTGAAATTCTTGTTTTGTACGGCTAATGAATAGTACACGGTATCTTTCAACACACTACTGAAAGGAAGATACTATCTAACTGTATTTATATTTTTATATGAAGAGTTAGAGGTAAATACTAAAGTTTAGAATTAATAACTTCTTCCTAGTCAGTAATTCATTTCCAAAGTTAGCTTTCTCTCACCGAGGCGAATGGTCAGTATACTCAACCTTAGCAAGTTTGCTTTGTTTTCTCCTGACGTTGCCACGCAACGTTGAACACTTATTTTGAGAAGCACACTACGTAAAGAAAATCTGATCTTTCTTGCAGTGAAACAACACAAACTCCGTCAGTTATCAACATTGACATACTCAGACAAGAAGTCATGCGCACATTCCTCTCTCAAAATATATGGTCAATTCGGCACACTTTAAATCATTCGACCATGTGGCTCAGTAGAATCTCAATCCAATACAGGCCAAGAATTATAAGTTCCCTGACTTTTACAGTTAATACATGACGTTAACTATGAAATTTTATGTTAAGGTTGCAAGAACTTAATGAATCTCTCTGCCAGTACGGCTGATCTGATGATAAAATAAATGTCTTTCCATCCCACGTGACAATTTGTTTTAACCAATTGTATCTTTGTACTCCAATCATTTAAAGATATCATTAGGATAATCACAAAACTTTGGTTTGTCATCCTCTCGTAATAAGTCTGAAGAGAGTGATTAATATCCTCAAGACATGACCAGCAAGTAATGAAAAATGATGAGAGAGATGAATGATTAAGGTCTATTCTCTCTCTAAAATCATGGTTCGGTTACATTGTTAGTTGCGACCATTAAAGATGTGGACAATGAACATAGAAAATCTTAAAACTTTTGTTTATCTATCACTTGCTAATTTTGACACACCTCGGAATAGGAATATCAGACGTGCTAAGCGTGTTTGTGTAAGTGATCCTACATCGGTAATTTTCTTGTTCCAAAAAATAACTTTTGTGTAAACCTGAATCCATACTCTCTATTTGGATTCTGATAAATTGTGGCCACTTTGCACCTACTAGAACGAGGTCAGGCCGCCAAGGCAATTAGGCACATGCACGTAGCACAGCCCTAGCACCGCATCGGACCGCACCGCACCGCACCGCACCACACCCGGTTTGTATCGCATATATATATATATAAATATATTAAATATAATATATATATATATATAAATATATATATATATATTAATATATATATATATATATATATATATATATATATATATAATATAATATAGTATAGGTATATATTATATATATAGTATAGTGATATATATAATATATATATATTATATATATATAATATATTATATTTAATATAATAATATATATATATATAATATATTAATATATATATATATATTATATATATAATTATTATTACATATATATATATATATATATATATATTATATATATATATATAATATATATATATATATATATATATATATATATATTATATATATATATATATATTATATATATATATATATATAATATAAGTTATGTCCAAAAGTAAAGCTGTAACTGATGTGTATATAATTATGTATTGGACTTACCTCAAATTACAAGTTATCTCCTTGGCGAAATATTTTCCCCTTGGGAGGTTACATAACAGCGGTTCACCCGTTCTTCCACTTTCATAAGCAGACAGAAGTCATTTTCCCTGAAATTGTGTTTAGTTTACACATGTACAAGTATTGTTTTAATGTTTCCGTTGTCGCCAACATGATGAAACCTTTCAACTTCATTTTCACCTAGGGAAAGAGGTAGAAATCGCACGAAGCTAGATCTGGGCTGTATGGAGGTGTGGAAGTGCTTGCATGATTTTTTTCGCAAGAAGTTCTATAAATGAGCGCCGCATAGTGAATGGCGCGTTATCGGTCGGTGCAGCACCCATAGTCTGCAATGTCCTGTTCTGATTCACTGAATCTCCGCTTTTCAGTCGTTACCACCGACATCTTGAAAGCACCCGTATGAGGTTAATCTCTGTCTCTGAAGGTGCAAATTCTTTGTGCACACATATCTCTAATCGGCTGTCAGAAGATAATACAAATCAGTGCTTTTCACCATGAATTGCGCATACGTCTATTATCTCTTGGACGATGAATGATTTATTTCCGTGAAGACTATGCGCGCACTTTGCCGTTTGGGTTTCAGGATCGTGCTACAAAATAATCATGATTCATCGCACGTTAATAACTTTCATCACAAAAAATTGGCTCAATTTCGATGTCTTTCAGTAAACATCTTGAACAATTTTGATCTGTTTCTATTTTTGCGCCATGGCATGACAGTTCTCGAATCATCTAAATTTGCACAAATTTTATCGATGTGCAAATAGTTTTGTTTTAAAAGCTATGACTCTGCATTTTTTTTTTTCCAAACCAGTTTCTTCCTGCATATCACTCAGACAATGAACCGCGGTCTCTCTCGCATCACAAATCTAATAACATCCCACAATTTTTCATAGTTGTTTGACAGGGAATTGGTCTTCCACACGAGGCCCGTTTTCAACATTTTCTCGCCCTCTTTGAAAGCTTTGTGCCCTTAAAAAACCCAATGGATATCGAATAGAGTGGATTTCATAAGCTTCGTTTAAAAAGAAAGCAAATGTCCAGTGGCAGAATGACGTTTCACACCAGATTTGATAGCCCTACCACGTTCAAATTACTCTATATCGCAAAAAACTTAACGAGGATAGAAAACAAGCCCATACACAAAGATGTAGTGCAAAACGTAACGAGGTTAGAACACACGGCCATACATAAACAGATGTAGATGCAAGACTGACTTTATAATTCTGGTTAAAACTGGTATGGATATGTAGGCTAGGTAACTAGCTACCCACTCGTATGCGTCACAGAGGAGCTAATTACTCAGTCGTTCATGGGATATTTAGTAAACTTACTTTTGAGACCCAGAGGAAGTATATATATATATATATATATATATATATAATATATATAGATATATATATATACTATATAAATATATATTATAATATTATATATATATTATATATATATATGGCCAGCATCCCGAAAGTTCAGGCATGTAACTAGAAAAACTATAATATACACGAAAATAAAATATCATTTATTAATCAGGAGACATTTATACCGCAGAAATTAAAAAAAAATTAATTTTTTCTAATTTTATTAATAACTCCCATATTAATATTAGTAAAAAGTGCAGGCTCGATTGACTTGAAAGACCTTGAAGCTGCAGTCTCGAGAGAAAAAGTTTCCAAATGTCGCTTTATAATATAATGAAAAATATTTTTTTTCTTTTATATCCTTCTTAGGGGGTTCGAGCCGACGGAGGACAGAGGGGGGGACGAATCCCCCCGTCGTCCCCCGGTAGGCCGAGAAACCCGGACTCTATCCATGTTCTTGTTTACCCGGGGGTATTTGTCCGTTTAAAAAAGAACAAAATCAAAACATTTGCAACTTCCGTCTCAATCTGGGAGGAGCCGCATCTTTGATTTATCAAAAAACTGTAAATTTTTCAACAATTTTTAAACAATTTTAAATTTTTTAAAAGCGTTATTTTTTTTTATTTTTTTAATTTCTGCGGTAAAATGTCTCCTGATTAATAAAATATATTATTTTCGTGTACCTGTTATAGTTTTTAGTTACATGCCTGAACTTTTCCGGGATGCCTGACCATATATATTATATATATATATATATTATATAGTATAATATATATATATATATATATATAATATATATTATATAATATATATATATATATATATATATATATATATATATATAAAAATATATTATTATAAATAATATACGGTATATATATATATTATAACGGTATATTATATATTATATATATATATATATATATATATATATTATATTTATTAATATTATATATATATATATATATTATATATATAAATATATAATTATATATAAATATATATATATATAATATATATATATTATATATATAATTATATATTATATATATATATATATATTTATATATATATATATATATATATAATATATATATATATATAATGTATATATATAATATATATACATATATTTATAATATATATATAATAATATCTATATATATAAATATATATATTATTATATATATATAATATATAGTTATTATAATATATAATATATATAAATATATATAATATATAATATATGCTATAATATATAATATATATATATATATAATATATACTAATATATATTATATATATATATATATATATATATAATATAATATCCTACTTCAACACACCCTAACGGATTTTATTGAATGAAATGAATCATATTTCCCAAATGGAGCCTGATGTGACGACCCACTCTCTTTCTCTCTAATGCTGTCTGTGCTTCCGAGATGAAGAGATGAATAGAAACCCGGCTCAAACGCAAACACCTCGCAAATCGCTCCACCAAGCGGGTCTAAACCGCTGTTGGAACGAAGGGGACCAGAGGTTCCCCCTCTATCTTACCCAAATTGTCCAGATTGTTTTCAAAATCACAAACACCTGGTAGCTCACTGACATAAATAACCTCCATAAACACGACCTCCATAACACAGACCTCCATAACCCACGAACCCCATATTGGAAATCACCAAGAGATCGGATACTCGTTATACTTCTAAACTTCTTTACAGAAAAGTGCACGCAAAAGAATGACCTTACTTCCATAGGAGAAATTGTGGGTAGATAAATTGTATTTTATACGTTGACTCAAATCTTAATCGCATTCCTGATGAAGTCCCTGCACCAAAATACCAAATGCAAACTCTTACCTCAAACCGGTCCGTTTTTCTGTGCAGACTTTCACAACATGGGAGGAGAGAGAGAGAGGAAGATTACTGTAGTTTGTGGAGTTGCGCACATGAATTGGTAAGTAAGTTCCGATTACTTAAAAACTAGTGTTTGGCGTTTAATTCGCGAAAGACTCGCCCGCAGCTGTTTTAAAAAAAATAAAGATTTCTGGGTGGTGGCAGGTCCTTTTGTACTTCCTGTTAAGGAGAATTCTGTTTACTTCCTCTCCCGTAGCCTTTTGCCCTGTCGAAACCCACACCCATTCTTCGAGCGATTTCCATACCCCCATCTGAGTTCCAGTCAGCACACCAGCAGGGGCACTTGCGAACCTAGCAATATAACCTAGAAAGGCAAACCCATCTGTCTCCTCAGATCTAAAGACCACTACCATGATGATGACTATTTAAAAACAACATAAATGGTCCTTCCTTCATGGATTGCCATGTCTACCCACTCTACACTTCGAAGACGTGTTTCAGCCAGCTAATATAATAATATGTAACTGACGAATGTGCGAAAGTGGTTGTAACCAAAATGCATATGAAATGGTTTGCAGGGACTTCGATATGTATTTTTGTTCTGGCGACTTCTCTTCGAGCATGGCCGTGTTGGAATATAAACACATCATGCCCCAGCTAACCGGGGCTTGTAGAAAGAGATGACGGAATGATAGTTGAGGGGCAGGGGGATATGTCTCCCTACAGAATAATTTTACTATTTAGCATCTCGGTTTTCCGGGGCTATTGGCCCAAAAGTTGATCGATCCAGCAAGCCATCTAACCCGCTTTGTCAGAGAAACACTAGAACATTAATGACATATAAATTCGTGGCGTGCGAGCACCGCAATTCATCTGTCCACCGACCTTACTGTCTGGTCGATCAACTATGGCCCCGATTAGTAAATTTACTAAAGGCCGACTTAGCTGATAATTTTTAAATGCCACAAAGGTCTACTTTGCCAAGAAGGGACTCGGAATCAATCACAAGAGTTTTGAATTTATGAAATGACTATCCCTGCACCCCTAACTATCATTGTCTAATCTCTTTCGCTACAGGAGGTATACGCGGCGAATGTATATGAATTCCAACGTTGCGAATTGGGAAGCAGGTTCGCGATGAACATAATCGAAGTTCCTGCAACATATCATATGCCTTTGGGTGCTACAATATATTTATTACTCCACCGTTCTCGAGTTTAGAGTGTAGACATGGCAAAGTCATTTGAAGGAAGATGACCAATTTACGTGTTTAAATGTTATGCCATTAATGGGGTGACTCTGTCACCTGTCTAAATCTAGATCCTTAGGGGTGATTTTTGAGCTACTATGCAAACTTGCCCGAGAGAGGGTAACACTGGCTGGAGCATAGTGACCTCAGCATGGCGAACACGAAGAGATATTGCTCGCGTAACAATATGAAACTTGTGTGGAAGATGTATCACAGACACTATAGCATGGGACTTAAGTGTACACTCTCATCGAGTATGATGAATCATATGTCTGCTGCTTCAAAACCAGCGACATTTAGTTTTCTCTACGTATCATGCGGGATCGCTTTTGGTCCTGGGGTCGCTAGAGCTACGTATATTTTATTTATTATGTGCAGTGTAGAGGGATATATTCCCAGATGAGGCCTAAGAGAGGAATCTTCTAGCACCGAGCACCCAGATCGATTTAGATATAACAGTTCACGAACAGTTTCTCCATATTCTGGTCGCGTGCTATGAACTCGTGAGGCGGAGTAGGCTCGCTTTTCAGTTCCAGAGAAGTCAAAGCTATCCGCATTCTCTTCTGGTCAATAAGAGGTACTCTCACACTGATGGTCTTCGTAGAGGTGCGATGACTTTTATAACTTTCTTGTAAAGTCAAAATCATTCAACCACGTAAACGAAAGCTTGCAATCATGATCATAACGCATGTAGGGCTGTTAGTGGATGCGTTAAATTTCGAGACCCCTTGTGCTGGTAGTGGGAGTCCCTCAGAAAGTGTGCAAAAGCTAACCGGGAGAGGAAAAAAGTTTCTACAGGCCAAAAGGTGATAGATCAGAGAAAATGGTACCTGCATCTCTAGCCCAAAGAAAACGATCTTTATTTTATACACCAAAAACATGCTGCGGCCGAGATGCGTCAAGTCCCGAAGAAGTTATATTGCGGGGGCGTCAAAAAATAGGGCAGGCGGAACCTCCTTGGGTCTCATATGTATATCCAGAGTTCGAACTTTATTATCCCAATACGCGTTGTCTAACTCTACCAAGCTCCTATACTTCAGTGTGGGCAAACGTGCATCAGAGAAATATGAATCAGTTTTATGCAGAGATAAAGTTTTTTCAGCCGTCCTGAAGCCGGTAGTCCTCATTCCGAGTTTACTGAGTTTGCATCATAATCATCCTACGGGATGTTTTTGCCATGCAGAGCGGCAGAAAAAGATTTAATGGTTGAGAAAACTGAGAGAACCAGGGTTGTATAAAACACATTCCAAGAGAATCGGATACGAAAAGACAAGAGGGGAGGCGGAAGATTATTGTAAGAGGTGGGAGGGAAAGGTTGGGAAGGTTTTCCGAGATAGTACGAAGGAGTTAGGGTGAGGGTATCTGAGAGGATCATTATGAAACCAAAAACAAGATACGATCAGGAAACAACGAACAAGACATTAACCAGCGTGGTGGATCAGATGGGAAATATGATTCATAAAGAGTGCAGAAGCATGTCAAGAGAAAAAAATGTAAATGTTTTCAGAAGATGGAATGAAGACAAGAAGAATCGGAGAGAAAGAGAAGCAGATATAACGGTGAGAAACCTGAAGACAGAGAGTAATATAAGAAAGAATGGAAAAAGGGAAATACAGTGGAGAAGATTGGTAGGAGGATCTGTGATAAGGGACCTTTCAGGGTATCGTGGAAAGAAAATATTGATATTATTAAAATGGCAAATAAACTATAGGAAATGGATACAACACACTCAATATATGCAATAAAGAATGAGAAGGTAACTTGTTTAACGACCCTGAAAAGAGAATTTTGGAGAAAGATGGAAAGATTATTTTGTTTGATATATAGTATTGCTGAATAATACCAAATGATAAGTGGAGGAGGAGGATAGATGAAGTTAGAATAAATAAACCATGGGGAGGTATTGATATATCATATAGTTGATGGATAGTGAATTTCGATGTATGGTAAGATCCGGACTAAGAAAATTAGGCATATTGGCCTGGGGAAGAATGAAAAAACGAGAAAGTACACGGGTGCTTACGGATTGGATTACACCTCTTAAGCTTGATTAAATGTGGGACCATAACCGGAATTAATATGGTAATGAAAGAATTAATTAATAAGGGCTTCTCGCGTGATGATTCGAGACCGTAAAGTTGAACGAATCAGTAATATATGCCAATTATTTAAAAAAATAGTAGGGAAAGGCAGACTT
Organism: Trachelipus rathkii; assembly: GCA_015478945.1. Taxonomy (NCBI): domain Eukaryota; kingdom Metazoa; phylum Arthropoda; class Malacostraca; order Isopoda; family Trachelipodidae; genus Trachelipus; species Trachelipus rathkii. Next base: position 9,344 of record JABUQX010130472.1, read on the forward strand.
AGTAAAATTATAGAGGAATTAGCTTTGATATACTCACATATAGTCAAGGTATTATGAAACGTAACTATTGTAATAAAATAAGATTTGGAGAGAGTAGGTAGAAGATAAATAATTAGACGAGTAGTGACAATATGGCATTTTAATGAGCAAAATTAAGATATCAACTAATGATTTGATATTCGCTTCAAAAAGATTGTGTAATGTAATAGGAGAGGTTGGGATCTAAATATAGTACAAGAAATAAAGATTCTTGGCGATTCGTCACTAATTTGAAGACAGATAGTTTATGATGCCCACTTTATATATACCGAGAGGGGCCTGTGGAATATACTTAGAACGAGAGAAGTATTCTTTAGGTATAATTACCAGAAAACTAAAGTATATAGCAATATAAAGAAGCACTTATACGCACATAGTATTATGCAAAGTGAAGATCCAGATGGACGATGGAATATTTGCGGTTTTTGCGGTTGATTACCGATATTTTGATTATTTACACTGTTCTTAGGAAATTATATTGTGGAAAAATGGTCCGAATGTACGTTGTGAGGATACTGTCTTATGGAATAACGCATAGATGTACATCCTTGCGTTAATTGGTGCTGATATACTCAAAGATGAGGCTCTGGCTAAGAGATTTATTTGCAAGTGTGGGATGAAGGAAAGTTGAATGAGAGAGCGAGTAATACGTAGGAATTAATAATGAGGAAAGAACTGAGTTGTGAATATTAGTATGATTATAGATATAAAGAGGAGGAGGAATAATGAAATATTAGAGTGAGGGATCAAAGTAATTGATAGCAAGGTTGATTATACAGTATAAAAATACTTGGAGTTGTATTCGAGGCAGGAATATTATATTAACATAAGAAAATTTGAAATAGTAGTAAATAGAAAAGTTTATATAAATATCATTAAGATTGCTTCCATATTTCCGTTAATTACGATAAAGATCAGTAAATTGTCCCTAACGAAAGTATGAAAATTAGTAATATACGTGAGTGTATACTATCGAACAAATACTACGATCGGTTGCTGAAATGCGTGGGCTTTGGAATCCATATCAAAACTAAGAGTAGGATAATACAGTCGATTGTAGAAATGAGGTTTGTTAAGACCTCCGGATTATAAGGGTAAGTTACAAGAGGAAGGGAATAACGTAATGAAGAAATGAAAAATGAATATAAGAGATGAAGCTAGGGGTGGAGAGTATATCTGGGATTTTTTTTTTATTATGATAATATGGTATGGTTCAATTAATGGTACGGACATGTGATGAAGATGAATGAGGATAAGAATTTAAACCCGAAGAGGACTAACAGATTGAGGAACAGATGGAAGAACGCAGATGATTTGATCACCAATATTATAAATAATATCTAATATCGAATAAGAATGGAGTGATAACGTGAGGATGGCCATTGAGAGTAAGAGAAGAGGACGTGGGATGGAGGAGCTGGAAGAGTCAGGAATCTATGAGGACCGAACGCGGTGGAGGGGTTTCGTCCAGAACATCTGACATAGCTTTTCACGCTTTACAGGAAGTCATGGTGAGAGAATTCCTCGCTCCTGCAGCTTGTTGCAGATGTCGTTAGGTTATAGTTTATTGTTAAACTGACTCAGAGTTAACATTTCGCCTAATCGCTGAAGACGCCTTTTCAAAAATTGAATAGCACTCGGCATATTATCCGAGACTTGTCCCAACCAGCATATATGAGGGAAAGATCATACTTAATACACAGTTTACAATTGAGATATCAAACTGCACTAGGCAACAGCAAATACGGTGCCCTTGTCCAGACTTAATCGTTAAGAGTAAACATAGTAAATTATCATGTTCATATCTATCATCTCATAAAGTTCACGCCAGTGAACCTATTCATGCTTCTTGCCCTCAAGTCAGGTAAAAGAATCTTGATCACAATACCATACTTTATCACAATATAATTAAACCTGGACTGCCATCATTTTTATATAATGTAATACCTAATTCTCAAAAGATTCTCGAGGTTAAAAGAAATTTGCGTAATAGAGAGACATTTGCAATAATAACAAAGACTTTTCAATTTGTCTCTATACAACTAAGATCATAAGTTGATGCAAATTAATGGAGAAACTGGTTTCATCTGACCGCCCTTCTTCCCTAGTAAGCGTTGGAAGAGAATCGCCCAGGAGTTTTAATCAAAACTTTCTGCAGTCTTAAATGTCCGAAAAAAATCGTTCGACAGTCGATCCACTGTTATTAAGTTAAACACTGTTAAACTCGATGGACTAGTCCTGGAGGCAAACTTCTCAACTGGTGGGATGTCTCCTCGCTGTTTGTGGTGTATATCAGACTGTGAAAGGGCTATATGGTAGAGCAATAGTAGGTATAAAGACTGGGGGTTCTCCTTAAAGGGGTTCTTACATCTCTCGGCTTCCCTAACCTCGGGTCGGGAGAGAATCCGCGATACGGCTTTGATTAGAGAGGTGTGCTCATCGTTTCGTAACACAGACTCCTCCAGGTTCGGTGCTCTTCTGTTCTACTGTATACGCTGCCGCCTTTACGTGGCTCTCGTAGGATGACCACGGGGCTGCCGCAGGGCTAAAGTTGCATCGTAAAGGATTGTTTTAATCACATAATGAATGATGATCAAGATCATACTAATTTGACCATCAAGTTAGTACTTTCAATACCCAGAACGAAGATGCGAAAACATTGTTCAACTCCCCTCTATCTCTGAGCAACTCGAGCGAGACAGCTATTTCACACTGGTACTATTCAAGGCATGAGCACAGTGTCCTTGAAATATTGGCAATTTTCATCAACTACTAATCATTGATTGAATATATTGCACAAAGTTGGTGTTTAATTTTATCCAACGAGATTTTCATTAATACACTAACCTAACATCAGACTCTCAAGTAGTTATCTATTTAGTGATAATGTTGAGAAGTCTGAAAAATCATGCCCGCGTCCAACACTCCCATCCCGATCATGAGATAACCTTTCACTATGAATTTACATATTATCCGAAGATATACTTCACGTTACAAATTAATCTAGGACTTCATTTCTGCGAGGATGACTGTATATTTTTTTTGTAAGTACAAACGTTTTATACCTGTTCCCGAAAAAACGTACTGTGCCTCATTCGGAAGCGTGTTGACTATTAAC
>JABUQX010130472.1:20000-25000 GCA_015478945.1 Trachelipus rathkii
TCCCCTCAAAATATGGTTAGAGCTTAGTCTTGAAATGTGGCCTTTTTTTCCTTCATCAACAGATTTATCTCCAGTCCGTCACCGTAGTGGTGACTCAACAAGTTTGTTTCGTCATCCTCCCTTGCTTCTTCTTCTTGAGGATGTTCCACATTGGTATCTTGTTCATCATCTTGTAGTTCATCCTCGTTCTCTAGAATGAATGGTATTTCTTCCGTTATGGTATTCCATTTTTTTGGGCTGAATGTGCCGTTGTCTTTTAAGGGATTAAAATGGCTTCCTCCCAGTACCTGCAAATGCTTATCTTCCAGGTGTTCTTCTTATCTCTCTATTTGGTCAATATAAACCACCGAACAGCATGTTCCATGATGGAGCCATCATCACTTTGAATACATCACTGGCTGTCAGTAGTACTTCCGGCACGGGCTCTCTTCCAGGTTCTTTTAGTGCTCTTAAGTATTTTAATGCTTTTGCCCGTTTCTCTATCCCGTATACCCTCCTTTCCAAAATGAGCTTATCCAGCAACACTTTCCGCAGGTTTCTAAAATTCCTGGGGACTCTTTCTAGATGGGTATTATCTAAGACAATCTTTAGACTTTGAAACAGGGAGTCTGCTCCCCCTGGAACCAATTTCACCAATAGTGATCTCTTTGGGAGCGCAAGGGGGTCAACGACTTCCGTTCTCTCCTCAATACTGCTGTGGCACCTGGACCAGGTGTTCGCAAATACGTTTTATTTCCCAGGATAATATTTGATCTCAAAACTATATTCGCTGAGATCATCCAAGACGCGTGCCAATTTACTATCCACCAACTTCATTGTATCTAAATAGACCAATGATCTATGATCGGTATAAAGAATGAAAGTCTGACCCAGCAGGAACGGTCTAAAACTTTTAATACCCCATCTTATAGCCAGCAATTCTCTTTCTTTGATCGACGCTCTCCTCTCACAAGCGCTAAATGAGTAGGAATTGTATGCAATTACCCTTCTTTCTCCATTCTACTCTTGGCAAAGGCCAGCCCCCATACTAGTTCCACTCGCACCCACGAGCATTCTATCTTCTTCGGCATGTGATGAAAACATCTTGGAAGGCCGAATTCTACTGGTTCCTTCATCCGCCTTTTTAGTTCCTCAAATGATTTATTTAGTTCTGTCGTCCATTCAATCAAGTCTTTCCTTTTTCCGCCAGTTAGCACGCTAAGAGGTGCAGCCACTTCTGAACAATTTCTAATGTTTCTCAGAAAGTTAATCATTCCTCGGTATTCCTTAATTCTCCACACATTTTTCGTCCTTTCTAATTTTGTCGATTTTGACTTACATATTCCGGCAGCATTCCTTATCACCGGCTCAAAGCCAATTATGTGGCTAGAATTGGACTTCCTTCTGTACCCATTTACACTTGCTCACTTTTACTTTCACATTGGCTTTGCAAAACTTCTGGAGGACACTTTTTATCAGAGTCAAAATGCTCATCGAATCCCTATCGAAATCAAGAGTACTTCTCATAAAATTGCACGACTTTATCCGTGCTAAAATCCCAGTTATATTCGTTGCAAATTCTTCCCTCTGGAACCGCTCCTGCTGAGTCCTGTTCTTTTGAGATCAAATCTCAATCTTTTAACACTGCATTGCTTCGCTGACGGTGGAAATGCATATAGTCTTTAACTATCTTCCTCAACTGCATCTGGTATACTCCTTAACCAGGTCCATACTTGTAAAATAATAAGCTCCATGACAACCGAAGATCGTTTCGGTGATGTTGGTCATGGGAAACCGGTCAGCCTCGGTTACTTTATTAAGCCTACGGTAGTCTACACATAAACGTAAGGCATCATCCTTTTTCCTAAACGGAACTATAGGAGAACTCCGCTCTGAAGCACAGGATTCCACGATGTCTATCAGACACAACTCCTTCACCTGACTTTCTATTTCATCGTTCGTTCTTTGGTCGAACCTTCTTGCTCTTTGGTAGATCGGAGTGTCATCGTATGAGTTGATTTTGTATGGGGTCATCGATGTCCTGCTCACATCAGCATCACTTCTGCTAAACGCCGATTGATAGTCTCATAATGCTTCTATTATCTTCTCATGATGTTCAGTTCTTAAAGTCCTCCATGAACTCTATTTCGTCACTCAATCTTTCTTTCGACCACTCTTGTTCGATGACTGGTTGTTCCGGTGGCTCTTGTACTATAATATTCACTGCACACGTTCTTGCTAAAAATCTTACCAAATCACCCACATCCACCATCGAGTGTGCTGTACCGAGGATCTCACACCTTCCCAAATATGTTCTTCCGGCTGTCAATTTCTTCACAAGTACTTCTCCTAAATTGTCTTTCTATTACACTAGTCCCGGCAGCAACCTGAATCTTTTATTATAACCCTTTTTATTATTTTTTTCCTTGTTGTCAATTAATAACTCTTCTGAACGTTCGTTTTCCCATTCTGTGCCAGTTCTTGGTGTGATCTGCTCCGACTTCCAGCATACCTTCACACAAACCCATCCATCTTCTGTGATGACTATGCCTTCCACCACGTAAGCTGTAAGTGCAGTTACAACCCGTACACAATTTTCAGGGTCAGTTGGCAAATATACATGTTCCGTAATACCAGTTCCACCATAGCTCGTAAACGTCTTCTCCGCCACAATTAGCTTGATTTGATTCTTTGTCAAGAAAGACATTCCCAAGATGACGTCTTCTTTCAGGTACCTTACTACGATAAAATCAAATCGGCCCTACCCAATTCCGTGAATGGTCACTCTCAAGGTAGCAGTTCTCTGAGATTCTGTGCAGTGAGATGGGTCCCCTATACCTCTCAACTTCATTCTTTTGCTGACTCTCCGGATTCGAGATCTCTTTTTAATTCATTTTCTCCAATAATACAGCACTGTGATCCCGAATCAATTATGACAAGCTCCTCTTTACCTATACTTTACATCGCAGTAATGGTGTCAATTGGATACTGCCATCTCTGCCATAATTGTTCCTCCCATCAGTTTTGTAAACCCCATTTGTTACTTCATCTGTTGTTGCATCTGTCCTCTTTCGCACTTTTGCTGGTCGCTGCCGTTTAGGGCTAAGGCCTGTCGTCACAAACTCTTCTGCCTCCGGATTCGGTGTCGACCAGCCTTGATTATCCTGGAAACATGTTTGCGTGCCCATTACTGTGGATGGCTCCGGCTCATTCCCGGTAATGGAGGAGCAGTTTAGTCTCCCGAGAACACTTGTTTTCTCTTCTTTTTCAATTCTTCCACTACTGCCTTCATAGGGCAAAACTCCCACAAATGCCCACCTTCCTTGCTCACACAACATTTGCGTTCATCAACTCCGCGAGCCCTTGCAATATTCTCAGTGCGTTCTCCACTAACTCCCTGTCCTCCTTGCTGGCATCTGTCTCTAGTTCTGGTCTTCATTTCACAGTTGGCAATTGTATGACTCACTCGCGTGGGAGATCCAACACTACCTCTAAATCTCCAGCAGTCTCTCTTTATGTGTCCCTTCTTGTGGCAGTGGTAGCACCTCCCACCTTGTTGCTCATGCAGTCCAGTATTCCGGCCAGTGAATCCTCTTTGTTCCCTCAACTGTGAGGATACTGGTTTACCGTACCGTACTTGGTCGGCATATGTTGGTCGTTCTGGTCTTTCTCCCTGCAACGTCGCCTATATTGGAATTGCGCCAGTTTCGGGCTCTTCATGTTCTTGTTCCTCAAGTTCGTCCTATTCTTGGGCCCAGTTGACAACATCTTTTCATCCAATTTTTGCACTTTCTTTCTCCCCTAATATCCGGACCTTAAATCTTCTAGCCACTTTCTTCGGCAGACATTTTACAAATTGTTTTTTCAACATGCTTCCACAACCTTTGTTGCCTCCATAGGCTGCCTCGTATGTCGTCTGTAATCTTAGAACAAACTCTGCAAACTTCTCATTTTTCTTCATTTCTATTCTCCAGAACTCCCGTTGTAAATCTTTAATTTACAACATCAGCTCCTCAGTCTTGCCACTATCGTGATATAGCTCATTTTGGCCCGGTAGATACTATAATAAGTTCGCAATGTTGGACCCTCCAAAAACTTCCGCAAGTCCACAGCCCAGCGATTTTTGTCTCTTCCTAGTTGTTCCCTGGCATATCTTTCGTAATATTTGATGAAAGCATCACAGGTATGAACTTTCTCCTTTCATACTTTAGAGGCTTTAACGCCTTTACACACTTGCTTACTGAACGTTCTGACCTCCAGAACCTCCCAGCAGGTTCACCAGCCAGAATAGATGAGAACTCTATTTACTGCTGTATTTGGTTCCACCCCTGCTTTTTTAGCTCCACTAGTCTCTTCAGCCACTGCTTTCCCCCTTTGTCCAGCTCGCTGTCTTCGATGGAATCGCCTTCTATAGCCGAGCTTTCATCTATGGTGTATTTCCTGGCTGCCCTTCCCTTCTTTTCTTTCTTACTTGATCTCGATCACTTTCATTATTACTATCACTCTCACTTCTGAAAGCAGTACTATCCATTTCATCCGAAGTGGCGCGTCGGTATTTCAATTCGTATCATACATTCTGATTCTCATTGGTTGTGTATTTCTTTTTAGTTGTTTGGTGTCCTTTTTGGTCCTCCCTTTTCTTGTCCAGGCTTTGTCCCGTAATAGGGCTCCCATTTCTTATTTATGCCTCTTGTGATCGTCTTGTGCTGGCTTTCTTCATCTGTAATACTTGGCCCAGACCCCACACGCTGTCAGCTATATTGTTGAAGTCCAGGTCGTTTGTTTCTTCTGTTAATGACTCTCAGCATGGTCAGGAGTTCTACTGAACTAGGTTTCTTTTGGGGTTTGTCACCTTTACTTTCATCTACGCTTCCCATCTTAATAAATTTTTAGTGAAACACAAATACATATGTAAACAAAAAAACAGTAACAATGGCCGAAACCAAAACGCCTATTCAGTGTGAGAAATTTTTTTTCTTCACAAGTAATTGATGGTTATTTAAACCTATATAGGTTTTTTT
>JABUQX010130472.1:30000-31120 GCA_015478945.1 Trachelipus rathkii
GAACAGTAAGGTGACCAAACCCCAAAAAGAACAACTAGTTCAGTAAGAACTCTGCCATGCCTGAAAGTCATTAACAGAAGAAACAAACGACCTGGACTTCAACATATAGCTGACAGCGTTGTGGGGTCTGGGCCAGTATTAACAGATGAAGAAAGCCAGCACAAGACGATCACAAGAGGCATAAATAAGAAATGGGAGCCCTATTACGGGACAAGCCTGGTACAAGAAAAGGGAAGACAAAAGGACCACCAAACACTAAAAGAAAATCCCACCAATGGAGAATCAGAAGTAATGATACGAATTGAAATACCGACGCGCCACTTCGGATGAAATGGATAGTACTGCTTTCAGAAGTGAGAGTGATAGTAATAATGAAAGTGATCGAGATCAAGTAAGAAAGAAAAGAAGGGAAGGGCAGCCAGGAAATACACCATAGATGAAAGCTCGGCTATAGAAGGCGATTCCATCGAAGACAGCGAGCTGGACAAAGGGGGAAAGCAGTGGCTGAAGAGACTAGTGGAGCTAAAAAAGCAGGGGTGGAACCAAATACAGCAGTAAATAGAGTTCTCATTATTCTGGCTGGTGAACCTCTGGAGGTCTTAAGAACGTTCAGTAAAGCAAGTGTGAAGGCTGTTAAGCCTCTAAAGTATGGAAAGGAGAAAGTTCATACCTGTGATGCTTTCATCAAATATTACGAAAGATATGCCAGGGAACAACTAGGAAGAGACAAAAATCGCTGGGCTGTGGACTTGCGGAAGTTTTTGGAGGGTCCAACATTGCGAACATATTACAGCATTTATAGGGCCAAAATGAGCTATATCACGATAGTGGCAAGACTGAGGAGCTGATGTTGTAAATTAAAGATTTACAACGGGAGTTCTGGAGAATAGAAATGAAGAAAAATGAGAAGTTTGCAGAGTTTGTTCTAAGATTACAGACGACATACGAGGCAGCCATATGGGAGGAACAAAGGGATGTGGAGATGTTAAAAAACAATTTGTAAAATGTCTCTCGAAGAAAGTGGCTAGAAGATTTAAGGTCCGGATATTAGGGGAGAAAGAAAGTGCAAAAATTGGATGAAAAGATGTTGTCAACTGGGCCCAAGATAGGACGACACGCG
>JABUQX010130473.1:0-12500 GCA_015478945.1 Trachelipus rathkii
TTTAAACCGATTGTTGATCGAATTTCGAACCGAGATATAAAACTTTAATATATAATATAAATATTATATATATATATTAATTATATATTTATATATACATATAATATATATTTATATATATTATATAATATATATATATATATATTACTTATATATATATTATATAGGTTGAAGTCTAGAACGTATGTCGCACAACGAAAGTTAAAGTTATGAACTAAATATTTTGAGAAATTTAATTTTTTACTTTTTTTTTGTAAAATAAAAAACGAAAAAAAGAAGAATTAATATTTCTGAAAATTGAGCTTCACTGATATATATTTAAATATATATATATATATATATATATATATAATATATATATTTATATATTATAATATAATATTATATATATATATGTTTATTATATATATATATATATATATATTATATATATATATATAATATATATATAATTTATAGTATGGTTCAGTGTCTAAAGCTGACATCATTTAACTAGAGAACGGCAGCACCTACAGTAAAACAAATTAATATTTTGGAATAAGCGGAAAATTTTAAGGAGGGTTTAATTTTTTTTTATTTTTTATTTTTGCATTTTATTCGTCGGAAATATTTAAAAAAACAATTTTTTTTCCAATTTTTTTCTCGAGCCGACGGGAGACAGAGGGGGGAGAAATCCATTTCACATGAGCCCGTAGTTCCCCGGAAGGCTGAGAGACCCGACTCCTGCTATCTTGCGGTTTACCTACGGTATTCTTTAGTTAAAGTAATACCAAAGCTGTAAAGGGAAGTAAATTATTCATTTTCAATTCATGCATTTCTAAAATGAAAATCTTCGAAAAAACTTGACGAGTCTACACATGTTTTTGCTTAAATTAAGAATGCTCTTTATTTGAGTTAAATACATTCATTAACAATGTAAATAAAAAAAAAGTACATTTTGTATGACAGTTTTGCGTTATGTAGCCAAATTCGCAGGCGAAACCGTGTAGAATTTATAGCAATTTCTTGACGAACAATGAAGAAGAATTTTTCTTTATCTTTGAATATTCCAAATTTTTCTTATATTTTTCCACGAATTTTCTGACTTTAAATTAAGGTTTATTAAACTTGTAAATGTGGCTAATAAATAATCATAGTCTGAAACTATTTGTTATGGTCACGTACATTCATGAATATGGCTTTACAAACTTTAGTTACATAAGTCAAATTTAAAAGGAAATAAATTGCCATCGCCCTATTTTTGTTCGCTTAGTGTGAAGTGAAAAAAAAATATATATCAATTCTTTTTACTTTTTTTCATTATATTTTTTAAATTGTTTTTTTCCAAAATGATTCGTATATTTTTCAAAATGATTAGTATCGTTTTCGTAGTGCGACACACGTTCTAGACATTTACCTATATATATATATATATAATATATATATATATACAAATATTATTTATCTCTCATGTATTTTATATTCTTATATATATATATAGTATTATATATATATATATATATATATATATATATATATATAAGGTTTTAAATAATATAAACGCTCCTACTGTCCAAATTTTAACTTATTTAATAAAAATAGTAAAAACGTGATTAGCAGACTTTTAATCTAAAGCAGAGATTCCCAACCGGTGTGCCGCGGCACTTATGTGTGCCGCGAGATCTGTCAGGGGTGCCGCGTGATTTTAATCTAATTGTAACATCTCTAACCATTTTAATGAAAATAGTTTTCAAAAATTAAGCATAAAAAAATTCTTTAAGAAGGCTTTAACCTCCCTCTCTCCTGAAAGTTAAATATATATATATATATATATATATATATATATATATATATATATATATATATATATATATATATATATATATATATATATATATATATATATAAATATATATAATTTTATATTTATATATTTTATATATAATATATAATATATATATATATATAATATTACGTAAGTTTCAAGACAAAGGTCTTATGCCAGGAGTAGCGAATGTTCTATGTCTTATGACCTCTATAAGTCTTGAGTCTATGTCTATTGTTTATTTAAAACTGCTTTCATTTTGTTTAAAATTTGTGCAGAAATGTCTAAATTTTCAAAAAATAATATAGCGAACTTATACCACCTACTTTAAATGAGAGTAATTTGAACATTATCATTCCTGGATTTCAACATCATAATAATTTTCTTTTAAAGAGAAGAACGTATTTAGAGAGTTATTTGTCTTACGGATTTTCATGGAACAACGATGCAGATAATCCCTGTCCTCTGTTCTTAGTGTGTGGTGAAACGCTAAGCCAACCCAGCAAACTTAAGACATCTTGCTACGAAGCACCCAGGTGTATCCCAGAAACCGGCCTCATATTTTACAAGGCTATTAGAAAATCATGAAAAAGTTGGTAATAGAATGTTGAAGAGAGTTACCTCAAGTGACGCTTCTCTCGCAGCTTCATTTAAAGTGGCCGAACTGTTCTCCAAGAAAATGAAACCTCATACAGCTGGAGAGGATATCATTATCCCGGCGTGCAAAATTATCGTTGAAACCATATCAAAATTTCAAAGGTTCCTTTCTCAAACAATACTAATTAGCGGTAGAATATCTGAAATGTCATTAAATATGAATGAACAAGTCACAGATAAAATAAAAAACTCACCATATATTTGCTTTACAAAATAGATGAAATAATATTGATATTACGCAAAATCACTTCGTTGATCGGTAGATTTAGGACGGGAAATATATCGTGGAGCAGCTTTTGTTTGGCAAAGAGTTGGAAAAAACTAGTACCGGCGCCGATATTTTCGCTTCGTCTCTTCCTATCAATAACAATGGTCTTTCATGGAACGACTGTGTGAAATTGTACTGAGGTTACCATCAATGACAGAAAAGCATAAAGGATTTATTGCGCCAGCTTGCAAAGAGAACATTAGTAGTGAAAAAATTGTGGTGAGCAGTAAGTTATAAATCAGGTTGTGAAGAGGATAATTACATTAAATCGCGACCTTTTGAAGTGTAGACTCTTTGAAAAAATTTGTGAATGATGCACCATATATCTCAATATTATCTTCGTGGTAGAGTACTGAACGTCGCGCTCTCGACACTCCAAAGAAGAACTAAAAGTCTTTTTTTGAGAAGAGAAACATGATTCATTTTCTAGCTTGCTGCAAAATGATGATTGGTGTTTACAGCTGTCATATCTGTCAGATATATTTAGTAAACTTAATGTATTAAATACTTCATTACAGGGACGACAAGAACAACAGTTTCTTCAACCAATGAATGAAAGGTTTCATGAGAAAGGTATCTTCTTGGAAGTCTGCAATTGAGAAAAGTGATTTTTTCAAATTTTCCATCCCTTTTAAAATTTTCGAAATGTAATGGCGAGGAAAAGCTAAAGGACCTATTCTTGATCATTTATCAAAAATTGCAAGATGCCAGTAGATAAGTATGTTCCTTCACTTTTCCGTAAGAAATCTTGAGTGGAGATTGTTTCCGCCCATTTCACATTCAGATAATTGCTGAAGACTAGAATTTCACAGCTACTGAAAGAGACGAATTCAATGATCTCTCCGCGCTGATTCTTTACTGAAAATTAAAACTTGAGAAAACTAACTTATCAGCGCTGATTTTTGGCTTAAGCATACAAAAGGAGTGACTGTAACCTAGTGGAGAAAAGCCACAGTTTCTTTTTGCCATTTTCAACATCAGACTTTTGTGAACCAGCTTTCTCTGCAATGGTCAGCAAGAAAAATGCCAAACTAAGAAATACGATTGGTTGAATCTTCAGGAAATATTGCTATTCGTTATCAAAACATCAGACCTAACATACAATACTTGTGCTCAAGCATCAAGCACAAAATACTCAATTAATGGCTAATATGAACCGCAAGACTCCAGCTTTCAATGTTTTCAATCATGTTGTAAAACTATTTTAAATTTAAAATCTAAGTTTTATTATTCATTATTATTATTATATATTCATTCATGAAAATATCATTATATTAAAATTTTGATAAATTAAATAAAATTTTAAAATTTTTTTAAAATTTTTTAAATTTTAAATTTTTTAAATTAAACGATTCAATTATTAAAATAACAAGTGCCTCAAAAATTCCACACATTCCTCAAATATGGTGCCTTGAATTCCAATGAGGTTAGGAAAAGTTCTTTAGAGATTATTATTCCTGAAGTAAGTTAGCATATAAATTAATATCTTAAGGAACGTGGGATTACGCACTTTAGACTATCTTTATACTCATTTGAGAAAGTTTAACTTCTCAGGCTTAGAACGAAGTAGTTAACCCGTTTAAAAGCCTAGAATATATTTAATTAAATGCACCGCACGATCTTCGAATATTTGAATTTATGAAATATAACTTTGATGCTATGTGAACTAACAAACAAGTAAATAAGCGTCCGGCTTTTACAGCACGAAGCCAAACAACGAATGATTTTTTATAGCACCTTTACAGCTTGAAAATCAAGCATAAAAAAGGTACTTTCAAATATTCGAAACGTATCGTTCTGCACCTCTTGTTATTTGGCAACCGCCAGGTGCAGGAAACAATCTTTTCCGGCAATCTCTTAGAACTATAATTCTTATTTCTTTCCGGGGATGGCTTCTGCCTCTATTGGGCAGAAGTCAGAACTTGACTACTTGAAATGAATATTTGAAAACAGCTGCATTATATTTAATCTGATTGTTACGAGAATCATACATCAGAATATTTTTTCTTGCAGTTTCTGCAGCTTTCCGCTTTAGCCGTACTATTTTTGAATATCTCTATCAGCTGGCGTTGATGAACTTCCAGAATCCGTCGCAGACGTAGAAGGGTGTTCTCCTCCTCCAGGAATATTTAATGATGGATTTGCTGGAAGGACAGGGACTGTTGACGATGAGAGTGTTGAACCACTGTGGGTCAAAGAAAGCCTCGAGGGGAAAACAAATATTTTGACTGGATACCAACTGACTTGTCTCCAGGAGTTCTGACGTATACCGATCTGACTTTATTGTCGTCGCCGATTATACAGGATCTACGACTTTCCCCATGCGCCAGAGAGGACGTTCTTTCAACTGGACTTTTGATAAGAAGTCACTCCTCTTGCTTGACTAGATTAATTCCAGTTACCTTGGTAAGATTCTTCCATCTCTGTAAAGACTGAGAAAGGTAACCATTGTACCACTCTGGTACTAAAATTCTTAGAATTTTTCAGAAGAATACTTCAGAGACTTTACTAGCTCTTTCTTAGCCGAAGTGGAGTCCCAGAACTGATTATTTGACCCAGCTCCGGGCAACGCCATAGCGGTTTTCGGCAAAGTTTTGATGAAATCGTTGGGAGTGAGAGGTAATATTTCATTTGAAGTGGTGGTGTTGGTGAGAGGACGTGAATTTATAGCATCTGCAATATCTGACAATATCGTAATGAAGTCGAAATAATTCAACGAGGAACGTCCAATTGTTTTGAATAAACAATCCTTCACCACACGTATTAACCGTTCCCACTGGCTTCCTACCCATGGGCTATAAAGAGGAATTCGCTTATACGAAATCTGATTTCTTCTTAAAAACTCACTCCCATTTTCTGACACTAGGAAAGTTCCTAAGAAGTCAGTTCCTTGATTGAAGGAGCGCGCGTTGTCGCTATAGACGCAGTCAGACACTCCGAAACGATTGGCAAATCGTTCAAACGATTGAATAAATGATTTAGATGACATGTCATCTATAAGGTCTAAATAGACCGAGCGAATATTTAGACAGGTGTAAATGAGTATGAACATTTTTTGGGCTGAGCCAGAGCCTTTGACCCACCAATGTTTGGTGTAGTCAACACCTACATGCTTAAAAGGCCTGAATAATTCCACCTGGTCTTTTGAATAATTGGTGAAGCGCGGGTACCGAAAAGCAAAATTATTGAACTTTTTGCAGACTATGAATTCTTGCAAAACATTTTTGATGGAGGTACGCGCTGAAGTTACCCAGAAGTCTTGGATCCGAATATTTGTAAGAGTGGCTTGTATGCCTAGACGCTTACACTTAGGGCGAGCATCTCTTATGATTAACTTGGAGAGATGGTGACTTTTTGACAGAAAGATGGGATTAATTATGTCATAACTAATAGTTACATCTTGACAAACGACCCTTGCTCCTGATGAGATGATGTTCATCCAAGAAAAACTTCAGATTATTTACCAAGTCCGGAACTTGGCGTGAATTAATAATTTTCCTTCTTTGTAACCAAGTTTTCCCCAATAGATATTTCTGTTGTACCATTCTGACTGAAAAGCGTATACGTTCTTCTTCATGAAAATTTGAACCACAATCTGTAATGGTTTATGATTTACCGAATGCTAGCTACAATTCAATGTACTAAATATAAATATTTTAAAATCGTGTATTAATCCACAACTACCTTATTGCATAGATTAAATACTATTTATAAAAGCAAAACAATAAATAAATTTTTACTTCACATATGAACTCTTCCTTTGTTAACCACTTGCCAAGTGTGAAAGCGGGTTTTATTTCAGGTTTATAGCAAGAATACAACTCTAGCTCTATTCTTCCGAGGCTATCTTGCACACGGTTCTTCACGAATATTTGCTTGACTTTCGAGATCCTATTTTGGATCCAATGAGGAGTTATCTGCGAGTTGGAGAATATGTTCAATTCCTTGAACTTGACACCCAACAGTCCACTCAACATTTGTGGTAAGCACTTTAATGATAAAAAAACAGACAATTCCAAACAGGGGAGTGTTCTTCCTTTTGCAGGCGCGATTTTTCCTTTTGACTAAAGAAGATTTGGACCCTCGCTGCAGATGAGACATACACCACTAAGCCATAAGCAACAGTGCTTGCATCGCAGAATATATGGATACTTAAATCAGAGTCACTTGACTCAAATGAAGATCTCTTAAAAGAGACGTCCTTCAGAGAGCTAAGGTCCTTGCTCAACTTCTCCCATGAATTTTTGATTTCGGGAGCGATTATATCGTCCCACCCCATGTCCACTTCCAAAGCTTTATTCATAAGAAGACGGCCTCGAACGGTGACGGGAAGGTAAAGGCATAGGGGATCGAATACTTTTGAGATCTCCGATAGGAGCTGTCTCTTGGTAGAGACAATATTTAATGAAAAGTCACCAAGACTCAGACTATCTTGAACGGTATTATATAAATACCCTAAAACTCTTTCTTCATCCCTTTGATGAGTTGCAAGTTTACCCTCCTCCTTGAATATTTCTTTGAGGTCTGGACAATTTGAGTTCCAGGAGCACAAGTTGAAGCTCCCCTCAATCATACGTGAGGTGGAGCCTTGTCGAAATATATTTGAAAGTTCGTCTAAACAGACGAAGAAGTGTACAAAAATTGTCAACGTATAGATTTTGAAGAAGAGAGGTACAAAGAGATCAGGAGGGTATTTTTGGCGTGATGTTGTAGTCACAGCCCTTACGTAGGGCTGACAGCCAACCCGAAAATGATGGTGGCAAAACGGTAAGTGAGTAACTCGCCATCAGCCTCCCAGAAAAAACAGAAGCGATTTCTGTCCTTTTCTAACTTTAATTTGATCTGGAGGAAGGCCTTCGAAATATCCGCCAGAACGATGAATTTGTTTGTTCTGAAGGACAGTAATAATTTAAATAGGGATGCGATTAATCTACCCCAGGATACGATGCCTGATTAAGTGAAGGACTACAACCTATTTTCAGGCTGCAGTTAAAGACGGGACGAACTGTCGTCGCTTGATGGCTTGTTTTATTATAGGTCTGTGGGTATCCAGATGAATTTATGATAATCTTTCGGATGAACCTCCACAGCCTCGACGATACCTTCTCTCAGGTATTCCTTGAATATTTCCCCATATTTGTTAAACAAGCCTTGAGCAGTCAATTTCTTTTTGACTCCTTCATCGTAGCTAGAGCAACGTGATGATTTGATGGAACATGCTCAAGAATATCTTGAAACCACGGAAGTTCCACGTGGTACCTTCCGTCTCGGAACTCTATCCCTTCGTGGAATCTCTTGATGAATATTTTGTCAATGGAATCTTGGTCCCGCTCCTCATTGATACCCAGAGATTAATTTATAGAGGTTCTTCAGGCCCAAGTCCAAATCAGACTCAGTGTGGGTATGTAAGAGCGGGTCGAAGTACGAAGGTACCGGTTCCACTACAAGATTGATTACATGTTCGGAGACGTTCCTGAGAGATCTTTGAATATTTGACGGCATGGGGAGCTCGGAATTCTGTCATGATTTTTTGACAGTTTTCGGTGAAGAATTCTTCCCAAAGATTATTTTTGGGATGATATCAAAAAGATGTTACAGACCAGAAAGGCATGTATATCTTTGACAGGCTTCTAGGGCACTGTTTCGATTGCATTTTACGGTTTTAAAATGATTCGATAAATGAAGAGCATCGATGCCCAGCAGCCCTTGAATATCTGAAACCGGTCAACATAGTTATTTTTAATAGCGACTATCTGCTACTTTCAAACCATTTTTGGCAATGTTTTTTATAGCTCTCCGTCAGGCCTTTTACATAAAAGCCGATATCCAATTCAGAATCGATGTTTACAGGTAGGCTAGAATATTTTCAACAAATTCCCATCTCTAAATTTAAAGACCGCAAGGATCTCAATTCCTCTCCCAAAAATGTTTTAAAGTTGCTCTGATGACTAGGAGACTATTTTCATTGACTCCCAATTTTTTAAGAATGCTCCTATGAAAATACGTGGACTGACTACCTAAATCGAGAAGCACGCGTACTGGAGCTATTTTATTGCCCTTCTTGATGTTAAGGGAGAGAGTGGCCAGAATATTTTGACCCACGGATGAGGCTGCACCTGTATTTATACAGATATGATTAGAAGAGCCGCTGGCTTGATCATTTTCCTCATTCGCGACTGATGTTGACGGAAGACTATTCTCTGAAAAGCCACCGGACACGTTTCTACTATTTGGACTAATTGGAAAGCATAGAGCCATTATGTGGGATTTTTGGCCACATTTACCGCATGGGTGACTAAGTTCATATCTCTTGGCAGGACATTTACTAGCGAAATGCTTGCTGCTTGAGCGGCCGAAGCACATGCGTAGCTCTTTACAGCGATCTCTCCTGCTTTCGGGAGAAGAATATACTTCACAAGAAATCATTCGATGATTTCTGTTGCAAAATTTGCATTTTGAAACAAATGATTTAGATTTTTTAAATCTCCCACTCTGTTTCATCTTCTGACGACGAAGATTTCAAACTATCATCTTTAGAGGAAGCGTTAAAAGCCGACGATTTTGCTGATTTATGCTCAAAAGGAGCACGATTACGTTCAAATCCCTTTTTAAGGGTCGATTTATTTTTTCCCCCTCCCCCTTCTCCAAGACTTGACAATTTTACCCGTACTGCTCCAAGATTACAGTTCTGGAAGGATAATTATCCTGTTGATCAATTTGAGGCTCACAAGAATAGCCAGTGGAAGTTTGTCCACGATTATAGGTGACTCATGAGCTTACAGCCCGCCGAAGGATCTTAAAGATCTGAGTTCAAACTCTTTGACTCAATGAATATAATGGCTCTCACTTCAAGACAGGAAATATATGAATGATGTTAGGATTATTTTCTAAATGGCGCAGAATCGATCTTGAAACCAGAGAAATCAAATAATATATGATTCGTTAGTAAATGTGCCTCTTTAATATTTCGGAAAGCGACTTCCAAATTGAGTCAACCATTAGTTTATAATGCTCCATATCTTTTGAACGCATTGCCTGATAACAATGACTTCAAATATTGCAATTTTGCAGCGCTAGAAATGTCTTTTCTGGCCCCACAAACATTTTGAAAGGACAGAAGGAATGAGCGGAAAGAATGCCGGTCCTCCTCACCCCTGAACTCTTGACACTTTATTGCAGGGATTTTTACTTCCTGTTTAGATGCATGAATATTTTTGATTATATTCTGCATCTCTTGACGTGATATTCCGTCTTCAAGAGAGGCCTCTGAAGCTGCAGGAGGCACAGACGGAGAAGGAGATGGAGAACTAAAACGCGGTGTCATACGCCGGATTAATTTTTCATTCTGGGTATGATACTGTACCGCTTCAATTATTTCTTCGTCCAAAATTGACTAGTCATACTGAAGAATGGATGATTTTGTGATGACTTCTTCGATCAGAGCATCAAAGTTTTTAACTTCCTCCAATTTTGATTTAATTTCTTTTAATTTTAAGGAGACGATAGGACTATCTTCATAGCTTTCTGTGGCAGAAAGATCGAGAAGATTTTTGAAGAGGAGCGTGATTTTCCTTTTAATCACAGCTCTCAGTCTCTTAATATGGGACAGTTTTGACATAACCTCTTTCGTGAGGTCGACTAATTCTTCTAGAGAGAGAGTGTTATTGTCCTCCCTCTCAAATTCTTCACTAACACTGTCCTCCAACTCGGACACGATTTGTCGGAGGGATACGTCTTCAAAAAGAGATATCTTTGTAAATGAATATTTGAAATGAAATGCAAAAGAAAAAAAAAACGAACAAAAAAAAAAAAAAAAACGCAAAAAAAAACCCCCGCAAAAAATGCTAGTTAATATATGAGCAAAACGCTCGATATGTACCACCACCTATGATTTAATAGGCAATGATTGCGAAAGAATAAAAAATACCCAAATAACCCAAAATAATAATTACCGCTAAGATATTAAATTGCCGAAATATTTTTGTTCGCTTATAACGCAAAAAATATATAATATATTAGAAAGGAGGAGAAGTCTCGATTATTTGAAACATAAGAATAATATATGCGTGAATATATGAACTATGTATATAATATTATATATATACCATATACATTTTCAATCTTAAATTAACAGGTCTATTCTGCAGAATATTTTCAATCGAACGCAGATTAAGCAGGAAATAAAAAGTACTTGAACATACCAACGTACTAAAAATGTTTGCTAGAGATTTATAATAACGTAACTGCAGCAAAATTATTAAAATGTTCTATATATATATATATATAATAAAGATAATATATTATAATAATATATATATAATATATAATAATATATATATATATATAATACTATATATTGTTAGGAATTAGAGAACCACCTAAATTATATTCTGAGGTAAGAACTGGGAAGGTTGGTATAAAAAAGTTAGATTGTATAACATCTTAAGGAATTGGACTGTTTCGTTACTCAGGACGCAGGGATAGGAGGAGGAAGCCAAGGAGAAGGAAAAGATCCCGTAGAAGTATACGGTAAAGAAATAAATTAATAGATTTATTATTATTATTATAAATTTTAATGAATTGTTAACAAATATTTATTATTTACGGGGATTAACCCTGGGACTGAACTTAAGAGATGGGGCCTAGAGACTAGGTAACCTAAATTACTCAGATGATAACTCTTAGGTTGGCTTATAAAGGAAAATGATGATAAATTAGTGCATCAAATGTCGAGTTAAAGAGAAATTGGAAACAGCAGTCCATAAACCGGTACTCTCCTGCCTGCCTAGAAACTAAAGTTGGAACTAAGTGTAACCTCGTTTGGAGTTGGAACTAAATATCACACTATTCGGGAATGATTAAAGGTGTTAAGTATAACATGTTGGGAATAATTAGTAAGTAACTGCCCATATATTATATTCCAAGTTGTTTGATGTCTACTCGATTTTGTCTCCAAATTTGTGACCCTCGTATTATGAATTATTAAATATTTGTTTATCAGTGTCGAAAAATTAACAGATTATGTGCTCTAATCTGACGGTTATATTTCTTTGTTGCCGAACTATTTTTCCTAAAGGTCCCATGAACATTTGCCAGTGATTAATTACGTGGAATTGGAACGACCAAGTGATAAGGATTGTGCGTTTAAAAGGAATAAAAAATTGACATTTTTAAAGCTTATTTTTGTATTAAGTTTGGTTAAATTAGATTAGGTTACTATTTAATTGATGTAAATTAATGTATTTAATTCTTATTTGGTGAAGGAATAGAAATATTATTTTGTGAATTATTTTAATAAACCAGATTATTCCTGTTTTCCTTAATTTGTTCTTAATTGATGAGTTGGTTAAATTGTTTTAAATAAAATTTATTTTGAATTAAAAATTCATTAAAAAACGAAATTCATAAACCGAAAGGATAAAGAAAACCCTTTTTTTTAAACAATCTATATATATATATTATATAATATTAATATAAATTATATATATATAATATATTATATATAAGTTATATAATATATATTATTATATATATATAGATAACTATATATATATATATATATATATATATATGTATAGTATATATATATAACCTTTTCTGTTTTACACAAAGGTCGTTTTGAATTTTTTTTTTGTTTTTTTTAATATATTTGCTACTTATTGATACCAACAACGATTTTCAAGTGTACGGACATGATTCCAAAAAATCGACAGTATTTTTAAATAATTTTTAAAAATGCACATTTTTGTTAAATATTGTTTTAAAATGAAA
>JABUQX010130473.1:17500-20000 GCA_015478945.1 Trachelipus rathkii
CTATGATTCATAGATGTTCTAAGGTCGAAATGAAATTTTTTTGGTGATCTGACCTGACCTGACCTAACCTGACCTAGCCTAACTTAACTAATATATTTATATAATTTGTTATTTCTTTATTTTTAAATTTTTTTAATTTATTATTTTGCTGCCAGGAGAGTCGCTCATTGCCAAAGCGTAGATGCTATTTTAGCTAATAAATTAAATGAAAATTAATTATTTAAGGATGTAATTAATAATTATTAAAATATTTTTTTTGTTTCCTGCTTTAAAATGTTCTCTGAATTCAATAATGTATTCAGTTTTTATGTACCTCTCGCAGTTTTTAAGATACAGGAGTCACCTAACGTGGAGACTGGCCAATATATATATATATATATATATATATATATATATATATATATATATATATATATATATATATATATATATATATATATATATATATATATATATCTTTGAATCAATTGTTGTAGAGAGGCTCGTAGAGACTGCTTTTATTTCCGAAGTAGGGTTGTTTATATGCAAAACAACAACAAAGAGAACTATCATAAACCCTAAGGACAGACCCTAAGGTGCTAACTGTGTATAGAAGTTTAAAGATTTAAAGATCCTTATTTTTCTTTATCATCTAGAAGTTTCTAAGAATATTATTCCGCTTAATAAAGCTGTGCTGAATATACATTATATAACTTGGAATACGTTTAAGTGATAATTGTTTCGTACTTGCTGTATGGAAGCATAATACATATTTAAGATGCGTTATTAAGAAACAATATTGTTGTTTAAAAGTATTGTTGTCATTTATTGTCGGAGTTTGTTGTAAACATAAGTTATTGTTTGAGAAAACGTGTTGAAGGTGGGAATAAATATAAACGTTCTTTTTGTCATCAAATTATTTGGAATTGAGCTAAAGGAGAGGAAAAATATAAACTGGAATTGTGAAATTTATATTGTATATGGAAGTGATTTTAAGGAGTTAATTTTTTAATAAATGTTTTTAATAAATAGATAAAGTTTATAATAAATAGATAATAAATAGATGAGTAGATAAAATAATAGATAAATGTTATAAGATAAATAAGTAATCCAGGGTTTTTAACAGAAAATAAAGTTAAGGGGTAATTTTAAAGAAAAGGAAAAGAAAAAAAGGGAAGGGAGGGAAGGGGGGAAGGGAGGGAAGGGAGGAGGGGGGAGGAGGAATGAGGGTGGGGGAATAGTATAAATTGACAGTGGGGTGGGTTTAACCTTTTATTGTTTTATATTATCTGTTATACGTATTTGGTTGTTGTTATTGCTGGGTTGGTGAGCGGGGTGTAGCCCAGGTGTTTGGAAGTAACCAAAGGGTGGGGGGTCCCATACAAGCGTGACAGCCTGATTGAAGTTATTATATAGAAATAGGGAGAAGATGGGGAGTGAGAGTGGTAATTAGGGTGGGTGTATGAATGTGAGACGGGGTAATCGAAATTTGAAGATGGAGGACGTAGGTTGAAATGTTTGAGAAAAAAGTTGGATGTGCTAGGGCAATAGAAGAAACTAAGTGAAGGGAAAGAGGGAAGAATGAATATTTGGAGAATCAAGGGTATCTATCGGGGTGAACGAGAGAGGAGGGCGAGGGAGGGTGGAATAGTTATGAGAAAAGCAGATGTGGACAAGGTTGAGATTGTGGTAACCAGGTGAGTTCCTAGGATAATGTGGTAAAAGTGACGATTCTGGGGGGAAATGTGGTTTTATATTGCTATATGCACAGTGAATGGAGCGAGGGAGGAGGAGAGATGAAAGATTTTGGGAAGAGCTGAATGAGTGTTGGGAAAGTTTTGGGTAATGACAAAATTTGTCCTATTGGAGGATTTGTGAATGCGCGAGTGGGAAGGGAGGGCGTGGGAAGAATAATAGGACCTTTTGGGGTAGGGGAGAGGAATGATAATGGGGAAAGTCTGATAGAGTTGTGTGTCGAAAAAGAATGATAGTGGGGTGAATACTTGGTTCAAAAGAAAGTGAGAACATAATATATCATGGAAAGAGTGGAATAGACGGGGGGAAGGCGTTACAGATATGTGGTTGTAAATGGAAGGATACGAGGTAGATTATAGATGTAAATGTATTTAGAGGGCCGGGGAGGGGGATATCGGATCACTATTGGTGATGCAGATAAGGTGGGAGGAGAGGTGAGGTTAGGGAAAGGGGAGAAAAAAGGAGAGTAGAAGTGATAAAGGTGGTGAAAAATTGGAGAGCATTAGTGTGTGGAGGGGAGTTTAGGAGAGGTATGGAGGACAGTGGAGAAACGTGAAGGACGGATGGAGGTGAGGGGGAGTGAAGAGATTACGAGAGGCATAATGTGAAGAGGATAGCAAGGGTATTGGAGTATAAAAGGGTGGGTGCAAGCAGAAGGGAAAGGGAGTGAATGGTGGAGTGAGGAGGTGAAGGAGGTGGTGAAAAGGAAAAGGAGGCTTATGTGAAATGGTTGGAAGTAGGAGAGAGGAAAGCTTGGAGGAATATA
>JABUQX010130473.1:25000-28880 GCA_015478945.1 Trachelipus rathkii
GAATTACTTATCTCGTTCAGCATCAACTATACAATCACGATGGCGAACGGAATTTTCATGTTCAAGTCAATCTTGTATTGCCATGCTTCCAATCGTTAAATCCTTCTGTTTCAAACTGAGATACAACACCGCCTCCAAATAGTTTACACGGACCACAAAAGACGCATCCTTGACTGTTAGAGTACACTAAATAGTCACGTTTCACAACATCTCCATTCAAAGTTTTCGTTCAAATAAGGATTTTGTTAAGAAAATCTACTTTTATCTGGATAAATTGTCTTAGAATTAAAAAATTCTATGTCTGAATTTTGATTAATCCGATTTTTGCCCCAAAGTAGTCCTCGCGTGCTTCAACTAACCTTCCAATAAAAAATGGATCAATCGCTTGGTATAAAGAATCTTTGTCTTGTGCTTCGTTCTACCTGCTAAATATTCGTCGACAGTAACGTACGAATCGATGCATTATTTTCACGATTACCCGTGTCTATTCGTTATCATCAATTGATTTTTTTTAAATTTATTTCAGATTCATCCGCACTCACGACAAATTCATTTGTCTTTGTGATAAGAATGAGTCTACTCTTGGAATTTTAGATAACACTTCATTATCCTTTCTCCTTTTCTCTTCTGCTATTTTACGGTATTTTGGGCCGCTCAACCTTTTTCGACCATCCATTAATATCAAAACTGCTAAGTCACCTATTTGTTTAAAAAAACACATAAGTCCATAGTGGGATTAGTTTTTTTAGTTAATTTTGAAATAAATCATCAAAGTAATTGGCTTTTAACGTTATTTTAAAAGTTTTTCGGTACCTAGAGAATCTTGCCGCCCTCCAGAAATTTGGCCGCCCTGGGCCCGGGCCATGCGGGCCCATGCTTTAAATACGGCCATATATATATATATATATAATATAAATTATATATATTATATTATATATATATATATGATATATATAATCATATATATATTATATATTATATTATATATATATAATTATTAAAAGTAACGGACTTTCAAGGATCACAGAAACATCATGATGGAGAAATGATAATAGAGTTAAACTCTGCAAAACGCTGATGCATGTTGGCAATTGCAACTTTTCTATAATCCTAGATACAAAACAAAATTTTTTTGAATCACGTGTTTCACAGACTGTTAAAATTAATTTGGATGCCTATGCGATGAAATGCCTGCTAAAGGCGGAACTATCACTAGCCAATAAAAGAAAAAGATCACAGAACAGACACGCAATTACCATCTATTAGCGTATATCTGCCGAATCGCAATGAACGTTTTTTTGGCTCTACATAAAAATCTAGGCAGCGATTGTTCGGAGGTGTTCAAAGACAATCATTTGAGTCGAAGAGTATCAACAAAGAAAAAAAGCTGAATACAAGATAAAATCTCACTGGTTTGTGGCGTATAATTGTACAAGTGTTTCACATCTTTCAGAAGTTCTACAGGAAAAAAAATCTTAGCAAGCCTTCAGACACAAGTGTGCTAGGAGCGTCTTTTCATGGTGCAGGATCTCATTACGACGAAGCAGAGAGCAAATCCCTCTGAAAGGGCTCTGAGCTTTGTTTATTGAAAATATATTTGAATTATTAATTTAAAGCATTTAATATATATAACCTTTTTCCAAATGGATGGAGGCTTGGGAAAGGAGTGTGGGGTTGCAAAAGAGTTGGGTCCAAGCGTCCCGCACTTGTTATACGGGTAATATATATATATATATATATACTATATATTAGTAATATATATAATATATATATATATTATATATAATATATATATATATATATATATATATATATATATATTATATATATATAAATATATATATAGCTATTTGTCGTATTTTATTTTAACCTTACTTCATTTTTGCACTTTGTGGCCAGTTTTCTTTTGGTTTTGATGACTGGATTCGCGAGTGGTTGACTTGCAATCGTGATCAAGGAATTGTGAATGCACTAGTCATCACTATTTCCTTTTTAAAGTTTGTAAATAAATGCAATTAATACATCATTTAATATATAAAAATTAAAATTTATTATAAAAATTTGCTCTGAGAGTCGGTATCATTTGCACCCAATAAAATTACCAAATTCAATACCGACTCTGTAAAGGCTTATAAGAGTAAAAGTAAACCCCTTATAATTGGCGTACGCCTTTCAAACAACAATATTAAATTCATTTACAATACAATAGTAAAAGTCCAAGTTTGGGACCCCAGGTTACCTGTAACCCCAAAAAATGGGGTATGGCTTTTGGAGCCCCCCCCATTCATTTTATTGATTTTACACATGCATATTTTTTCTTATTCAACTTCCGTTACTACTTATTGTACCAAATTTCAATAAAAAATTGCAAATTTCAACATATATATATATATAAATATATATATATATATAATATAATATTATATATTATTTATATATATATATTATATATTGATATATATAATACTATATAATATAATATTATATATATATATATATAATATATATATATATATAATAAAATTTATTTAATAAATAAATATATTATATAGTATATATATATTAATGGATATTAAAAAAAAGAAAGCCAATTGCCTAGCAGCATTTGTAAATAAAAATCATATAAATAAAAGCCGGTTTACTTAAATTCCCTTTGATAACGTTTTGAAATTTCAAACTTCCCTTAATTATACTAAAGATATAGAACTACATTTTGATAGCATTTTATATTGATCAAAGTTGTATTTAAGTAATTATAGACATATTTGAACCACTTGCCAAAATAGGCTTTTCAAAATGTAGAAATCATCATTTTAAAGTTTTCCTTCTTCCTCCTCGTTAACCCGGTGCTCCATGAGTGCCAGACTTAGTTAATATATCAAATTGATCCCAACACTCCAACCTTTTACTTGTATAAATGTCATTGACCTCTTCGAAATGAAAGGTCAAATTTTCTTAGGTCAAAAGACCCTAATTTTTCTATATTGAAATTGTGACATTTTTTATCTCACAATTGTCCTAGAGAAATAAAATTTACATAAATTAATCAGAAAAACCTCAAAACAAGAAAGAAATCTTTGAGATAAATGCTTAGTTGTTAAAAATTGATAATTCATCTTTAATTAAAAAATAACAATTATTATGAACTTTCTATGGGAAGAAAAGTATCCTGTATCAAACACGTGATAAAGTTGCCAAAGACTGCCATCATGAACTTTCGATGATTTTTATAATAAAGTCCATTGAGTTTATTCATAAAATTTTATTTATTTACTTATAGATTTTAAATATTGCTAATCTTTTGATAGTAAATTTGTCATTAAAACATCAATAATTCAATTTGATGTTTAATTGATTAATTGTTAGTTAGCAACCGCGTTAGCATCTTTTCTGTGGACTATAAAAGCAGCGAGCGCGGAAAAAGCTTTCATATCTTAATTACTGCACTTGCGATTGACTCTGTCCTTAATTTGCATTCCGAGTCGAATCAGAAATTCTTCAAGATTCATTTATAATGCAGTTCGAGTAATGTAATATTTTTGATGAGGCTTATTTCTCAAACGAGCTTCCCCTTTCAATATTTTAGAGACATCATCACCTTTTTTGGACGTGACATGTCGACATTTAATTTTAGGGCTGATGAATTCTTTTTTTTTTATAAATTCACAGCGGCAAAATTGAAACATTTCCTTCCGTTAAATGGTGATCGTAGGAAAAATTCGTGTAGATAGTGTCATTTATTACGCCTTTTCTGGACCACTAGGTATCCCCATTAATGACTTCGTGTCACCCTTCTCTCCTATTTCAGATATTAGCAAAAAAGGCTTCAATTTTGATTCGTTTATACATTAATTTTTGATAAGTGCTTTAACTTTATATG
>JABUQX010130474.1:0-12500 GCA_015478945.1 Trachelipus rathkii
GGTACTTCGTTCAAGTTTTGTTGGGTGTTGTTTCCGCATTTATCGTGAAACGCACATGCGTTTTTCGTGAATTTCAAGGTCAAGGGAAGGATGAAATTTTGTGGAAAGACTTGTCCCAAGAGCTCCCCCTCTTCAAAGGAGGTGAGATGGGAAGTAAGAGTTCAGAAGAGCAATGCTCCTAACAATAACGATACCATAATGAGAGTAATGCGACAATATATATATATATATATATATATATATATATATATATATATATATATATATATATATATATATATATATATATATATATATATATATATATATATATATATAGTATAAACATATATATATATATATATATTTATATACCAACATATGCTATATATATATATATATACTGTTATATATACTCTTTCTCTACTACTCTATTTATATATATATATATATATATATATATATATATATAGGATCTTATAAGTTTCATGGTGCAGATAAATGTTTTTTTCATATATTATGATATTAACAATAAATTTCAGTGTGAATAAACAAGATCAAAAAAATTAATAATACAAAGATACAAAAAAAACTAATTATTTAATAATATCGTACTTTTTTTACGCATCGTACGTTTGGGAGAGCCCGGGACATGAGCGACGTCTCGGGATATTTTCTGTGAGTAAAAATCTTACCCGAAAAAGAAACATTGTTACAGCAAAGTCAGATTCATGTAGGTTAGGTCGAAATTTACTGCGTCGTCGATCCATATAGGTTAGGATGAGTTTTACTGTACCGTCGATCCATATGGGTTAAGTTGTGGTTCAGGTTATGATATGTTTTGTTATGTATATACAGAATCTATATATGAATAAAAAAATCAATAAGGAACTAATTTTCCCCAAAAATATTATTTTTTACCCACTCAACCTTAAATTCTTTCACGAACGATTTAGCACTGAAATGCGTTTTCTTTCTCATGCAAAATGAACGTTTTTTTTTTTGTTACTTCAATGTTTTAAGGACAACAATATTTCTTTTTCTCACATCTTAATTAATTGCTAGTTTCATACATATACTAATAATATATGAAAAAAAGTTGAAAAAACATATTTATCATCTCTCGAGGCGTAAAACATAAAAGGTCCTCTCTCTCTCTCTCTCTCTCTCTCTCTCTCTCTCTCTCTCTCTCTCTCTCTCTCTCTCTCTCTCTCTCTCTCTCTCTCTCTCTCTCTTTCTATATATATATATATATATATATATATATATATATATATATATATATATATATATATATATATATATATATATATATATATATATATATATATATGTGTGTGTGTGTGTGTGTGTGTGTGCGTGTGTGTTCAGAACCCCCCTTCAGCCAATGGGTAGTGGTATTATAGTGGTCAACACTTCTTAAGATCGCTATTCTACGAAAGAAATAGAATAAAATTTCAACATAAAATTAAGTTAAAAATTAAATAAAAAAAATAAATTTTAAAATTCTTAAATTTCAAATTCTTTAAAAATTATAAATTTCGCAAAAAATAAATTAATATGAATTTAAAATTAATTAATGATATGATGAAAAAATAAAAAAAATACAATAAATTCACTTTCTTTAATATTTTACACTTCACTGTAGATAAAATAACAATTTTAAACTAATCTATTTTATTATAAAGTAAAAAAAATGAGACATCGGTTTGCTAAGCCCGAGTCGGATTCGGAGCAAAAAATTATATATATAATATTTGGGCGGAGCCGGAGCCGGAGCATAAAAAGAAAAATATATCCATGGAGTCTGAGTAAACATTTATTTTACTACAAAATAAGAATAGCCGATGAAGAAGTCTGATAATTTTAAAATGTTTGAACCGGAGGAATGTTTTGAACGGGTCCAAAAAATATACCAATCCCACAGTCATGTAAAATACAATAATTTAACAAATTGGTTTAAACATATATCTTATTTATTATCTATCCTATTTTATCATCCAAATACAGACACTTTTTACTTGCTTTCTTGGGCGCTAGTTGAAATTATGAATCGCTAATTATTTTTCATGGTGTTATGAGTGACGTCACAACGTTGATAGAACTGTCAATCCCAATTTTGTATTGCAGAAGCATTTTCGAAGTCAACGATTAGGTTTGCAAACAAAGGGATAAGCTAGCTAGCCAGGCATAGCCTACGCTCGAGAGTTATAAAAATTTAATATGATTTATCGTATTTCGTTATGATGCGATTAAAAATATATAGTGACGTAAACTGTTAAAAAAAACGATTATACTTATATATTTCACAAATTAATGAGTCAAAAATTTGGTATCTAAGAAATATGTTAAGTAATATTGTTAATTTATTTATTAGCTAACAAAAATAAGTAACTTAAAAAACATAAGGCAACACTTGGTTTGACTCTGTTAAACTTACTAGAGATAATTCGTTACATAAGATCGTCTTTTTTTTTCTCTTTCTTTTAAATGACTTAATTATTAATGTTTGTTTGAGTATTTTGTTATTTTATTTTAAGTTAAAGTAGAAGCAAAAGGCGCTTACACAGAACTAAACATTACTATGAGTACAGAGCTATTACTTTTTAGGTCCACAAGCTTTTTGATACATAAATATCATAACTGTGTTTAGTGGTCTTCTTGCAGATTTGCTTTAAGAAGCAGGAACATAACAGTGCAGATGGATGGACTTGCAGGAGAAATCTTTTGTGTGAGAAAGAAAGTTCCGTTTAGCGATATGGGAAAATTGTAAATAAAGTAGCTGATAAAGAGCATTCACGTGCTCTTATTGTGACACAAAGTTTGTTAATAAATGGGCTTTAAAGTGTCAGTAGTTGCGAGAACACAGCGTGGGAAAGTGTTAAGTGAATTCAAAATGTGATAAAAGTTTAATAATTCGAAAAGTAGTTTAAAAGAGTATCACACTTCAGAACCAACACGGTAGAACATTTTAAAGTGTCTTACTGTGATTATAAAGTTTTATCATAAATTGTAATTTAAGAAACCCACTTCGAACCTCAACAGGGTGAAAAACCATTAAGTGTTTCTTATACTGTGAGAATAAGTTTTAGTGTCAACAACAGAAAAAGACACACATTCTCGAATCCACTCCACGGGTGAAGAAAGCCGAGTTGAGAAATGTTCTTACTGTGAGAAGTTATTAAAATCAGAAAAGTAGTTTAACAGTTCACCTTCAAACCCCACGCTGGTAAAAAAACCATTTAAGTGTTCTTTAACTGTGAGAAAAGTTTTATAGGGTAAAACAATGATTAAAAAGACCAATTCGAATTCATGATCGGGTGAAAAACCATTCTAAGTGTTATCATAAACTTGTGAGCAAAGATTTTTAATCAAGAAAAATTAGTTTAAAAAGTTCACCTACGAAAACCACAACTGGTGAAAAACCATTTAAGTTTCTTGGCAGTGAAATCAAAGTTTTTAATCGTTAAGTATATTTTAGAAACTGCACATTCGAACCCACATCTGGGCTGACAAACCCTATTAATGTTCTTACTCGTGAGCAAAAGTTCTTAATCAGAACACGTAGTTTAAAAGTTCACCTACACAAACCCACGCTGGTAAGAACCAAACCATCTTAAGTGTTCCTTACTGTCGAGCAAAGTTCTCTAGTAGTAAACTGATTTAAAAAGACTCACACCTTCGAATCCATACCGGGTGAAGGAAACCATTAATAAGTGTTCTTTCTTACTGTGAGAAAAGGTTTAATCATAAATTGTTAAATTTTAGAAAACCACATATACGAACCACCAAGGGATGAAGAAGACCATGCGGTTTAGTGTGGTCTTACTGGTGGAGAAAAGTTTTAGTGAGTAACAGGACTGTTGGAACAGAGACATTCGAGAGCCATACGGGTGAAAAACCATTTTAATGTTCTTACTGTGATAGAAAAGTTTTTTATATCTAGAAAATGTCAGTTTATAAAAGTTTACTTCGAACACTCAACAGGTTAAGCTCAACTTACAGCCAAACATAAAAATTGAATCTTTATCAAGATTAGTGTATAAATGAAACATTGATTGTTACGACAGATCCAGAAATTATTTTAAAATAATGAATATTATAATTTAAATTGTATTTAGATTACGTTAAATATTTATATTAGTAGTACTGATATGATAGTAAGGATATGACAATAAAAAAACATCTCTTCGAGACCCTGAAAGCTTTTAATCTTAGATATTTAAATGATAGGCATGAACGCTAAACTGATGCAAGAATATATTGAATTTAAGAAGGTTATTGTTTCTCTTATGATTTTGATGAACAGGGACCACAGTTTTTATGTGGAGTTATTTGACACTTGTATCAATTTTTTATTGTTTATTTTTCTAGTTATTTTTTTACTATGTTTATCCAGTTTCAACTTTTTTAAATTATTAGTTTTAATTAGTTTTCCCTCGATGAAGATTTTTAATTCATTATTTATCATCAATAATCTCTAATCATCCTATAATATGTTTGTAATAAAAAGAAACGGAAAAAAAGAAAGTGTTCGGTTATGTATTTTTTTTTATTCAATTTTATGATTTATACTTTTTTACTATCGGTGTACTTAGTTTATACGTGGGCTTAAACTGAGAGTAATAATGATTATACGTTTTTAGAGTTGTATTCTTCTCTAATGAATAAAGCTATCTGTAGGATAACTGAATATGTTTTATTTTTCTTGTTATCCATTGACTTTTCTTAATTTGGCTTTACTATAAAGCCGAGCTGTGGAAACGGTTTGGACCTATCAAATCTTCGACAGCTAAAATAGTCTTCATTTTTCAATAAAATCTGTCTACTAATTTTTCTAATTGTTTTGATGTATCGACGGATTGCATTGTAATAGTACTTTTTTAATTCAATGATGTATTTTCGGACCATCTTGTGTGTGTAAACGTAGCGTTAATTTTATGATGAAAATTTTGCCTGCTAAAAATTGCTTGACATATCTATACTAGATAGCTGTTTAAAGGAATGTTTATTTTTATTTATCGCTATAACTTTCTTCGCAATTCTCGGAGAAGATCTAGATGCATGTGATCAATTGTTTTTTTTATAAAAATTATTTAATTACTTTTTTCCCGAAAAGGCGATAAAAAGGAGGATGAGCAATATTGGGATGAGATATTTGTTTTGCTATATACAACCAATCAACCTGCATAAAAATGTTTTTTTTACATTTCCAACATACATTAAATGTATAATTTACTACAAATCGTTTAAAAAATTTTTGAATTTAAAGAGTATATCCTCAATTTGTCGATAATTTTCAATTCTATTGACCTAACTGCATGTTAATCATATTTATCCTCCGTGTTGGTAGATTGATATGAATATCATAATTTTTACATTGACCGCGAATGAGAGAGATAAGCTCTGAATGAAATCATAAGTATGTCGCCTAGTTGAATGGACACGTGAATCCTTTATATTTACTCAAATGGAGTTTAGACAGATGGTCGGTGCTTCCATCGGATTACTTTAATATGTACTCCGGGAGGGATGATTAAAACAATTATAAAGGCAGGAGGTGGATAAGGAGGGTGTTAAATCCTGACCAGATTCCGAATTGGAGGGTTCCTGTTATTTTGTTCCGTTGATGATTTGGTTTTTGTGTGGAAATTGAAGAAAAGTTTGAGAGGATTGGTAGAGTTTGTAAAAGAAAAGGGTTGAAAAACTAATGTTAATCAAGAGAAAGTTGATGGTGGAATGGACGGAAGTGGTGTCCCAGTGTAGATTGATTGGATGAGAAGCCACAAATAATAGGAACAAGTTTCTGAAGGTAATATTTTAAGAAACTATGTGTTGGATGAAGGAACGGATGATGAAGAAGAGTGTAGTAGAAGTTGTGAATGGTAAGGGAGATGGCTGGTGGCAAAATTAAATCGTGGGTGAAAATGCAAAGAACTAGGTCTTGATCCTCGAAGAATTTATGAGGGGCTTTGCAAAAATAGAATCCTCGTCCACAGCCCCTCCCCTTATTACACTTTGGAGTTATCGGTCTCGGTAGTGGGCTTGTGCGTATGATATTGCCGACCGGTCTATGAATGTAATTCTTCTTTCTTCATAAACTTTCTTCTATCAACCTTCGAGACTTACACTAATATTCCTCTCCTCCTCTAAAAAGCCTAATCTCTTATTCTTATCGAAACTCAGGTGTTTAATAAATAATTCTGACAGCAACCTTGATCCTGTTTCCCTTTTGCTGCTTTATCCTGCACGATATTATCAGAACAAAAGGTTTAGGTATTGTAACCCTTTTTTGGTTCGACCGGAATGATTTGATTAAACTTTGTCCTCTGCTTTGATATATCTGGGATTTCCCAATTCTAATCCTTCATGATCCAAAGCTCCCCTGTCAATCTACTATAATTTTATCTGTTCTGTGATAGGGTGGTGTCGTCCTGTTTGCTTAACTCAAGAGAGCTCAGGTAAATTGTTGATGGACATACTATAATATATCCAAATATAAGACTCATATCATCTCTTCATTCAAACCTTTCAATACCGGAATAATATCTTAAGTAGAGTTTCGACAGCTCAACCACAGCAGAATGACTTTCTATATAATTCTACAAGATAACAGCTGCGTAGACTTGCCTAAACGTTTTATATCCAGAATAGACTCTCATTGTATGGAACGATCCATTCCATATTCATTTTCCCTTTAACTCAACTAACAAACTTCTTGGTATTACTCTGCTTGGTTTTCGTGTTTATTCACAAATGGACGCTGCCTTAAGAGATCACCAAGCATGATCAACACTTATGATAAATTATAATTATAAATCAATAATTCTGGAAAAAGGCAAAAATCCGAATTGCTATTCCAAAGAAATGATCTTGACGCAGCTAGAATCTTAACTTTCCTAATCTCAATTCTGTTTTATAGCTAAGATGTAAACAAAAATGACAGTTCTATTTTAGTTCAGTGTCGCAATATGGTCAATAAAATTTTCATGTCCTAATAGGAAAAAAGTCTAGTAAGAATGTTAAAAGCTCAATGTAGATTCTTAATTAGACGCGTAGGCTTCAAGTCCTGCTTGTGAAACTTCACTAACCAAATTTGAAGCATTATTTGTTACAAGAGGAAGTTTATTTAGATTGAGAAACTTCAAAACTACTTATAAATATTTTAAACTTCAAATTATAAATTTGAACTGCATGAGCAAACTATTATGCACGCAATGGTTGTAAACTATTTTCGGGTTTATGGTTAGGAAAGGGTTAATTAAATTGGTTTAATTATTAAGTAAGGAGGGACCGCTTTTCAGATTCGGGAAGCGAATAGTTTTAGAACGCTGTTTTTTTTGGCTTATTGTAGGTGAAGAACAAGACGACTGATGGAATGGTACCTTCCTTGATTTACACATCAAACGGAGATAACTCAAACACCTGCCTGAAGGCAAAATAAATTAATGATCATAGAGCAGGACAAAAGCGTAACATATACTTTAGTCAATTAAAGTTCCTTACTTCAGTTATAATATACACTTTATCATAATAGATGAGGAGGAATGACATCAGAATTACTGGAATTTAATAATAGTAAGAAGATTAAATATAATTTAATTTAAGAGAAAAAAAACTAAAACAATTAAGAAAAAATGAGTACACAGGGCCGTCAGCACAATCGAAAAGACGCAACGGGAGGTTAGGAGATGAGTGAGAGGAGAATGTTGTGCAAAGAAATAACTATTAAAGCATTAGAAAGAACAAAGAATAACCGCAAATAAGATTGCTTCATCTCTTGAAGCAAGAAAAAGGAATTATTTGATAAATAAGTTTACGTAGAAAATAAGAAAAAGATTTTCAAATCATCCTTTACCTCGAACTGAGCTAAACAATATTACATTAAGTTAGTAAGTTTAAACGCGCGAGTTTGGTGTAGGTAACGAATTAAAATGTAACACAACTACAAGAGAAGGAAAAACTCACCCCTACAGATAAGGCTGATTTTCTTAATGTCATTTTGTTAAAACGCTAAAAGCGAATATACAAAAAAAGTGCCTAACGAGAACACAATAAATTTCTTGTCAAATACTAACAATAATTATAGTAAAACATGAAATTATATAGGAATTATCTAAAAGTTTTTCCTCGTCCATATCATGTCTTAGGAGGCAAAAGTTATTTTTATGAGAGTAGAAACATAAAACTTCGCCACTTGTAATTTAACTAAATAAAATAGTAAGCATTGAAATAAAAGATATCAGAAACGCGCCCTGTCCCCTCCTCAGACCCCACCGGCACTTCACGCCACTCCCCTAACCCAGCAAAGCATTGAGCAAATTGCTGGATCGCGTGAGCAGAGTGTTGTGCGTTCAGCTTAAGCTTGGCGTTTTGAGTAGAAGCTGAACTACATATGAAGATGTTTTCACAATTTAGTGAAGTGTTATTAGTTGTGAATAGAGGATTAGGAGATTTTTGGGATTTCTTTAGAGAAAAATATCAAATTTTTAGGTTTTGGAAAGTGAAAGTTCTTTTAAGTTGATAAAAATTGGGAAATAATATTAGAGCTCAAACAACACCTTTTCTGTCTTTTTAACTATCGCACCCTTAGGTATTATTTTCTCCCCTAGGCTTATTACTTGAGTTTCCAAAGTCTTAAATAAAAGCTTTATAGTCTATTACACAATAAATACAGCAACTCTAAATGAGTTGTTATTTTGTAAAATGATAATTATTACATCAGAAATAAAGAAAACATGTTTGAAACATGATCTATTTGTGGATAAACTTCACATCCTAGTCTCAAAATATCAAATATGACTAATGAATATAATTTTCCAAATTAATTTTAAATGGTCATTACTACCAGCGAAACCATTCTAATTGGCGAAATGAATACTCTGTTAAAAATAAATAAATAAAAAAAGCAAAAAATAATCAAAATAAGCAAAAAATCATGATTTTTGGAGCAAAAATCAAGTGAAAAAAATCAGTTGAACAAAATAAATTGATTTTTTTCCATGCCATCCCCTGGTTGCAATATAATATATTAATATATATAAATATATATATATATATTTAATATATACTTTAATTATTATATATTATTATTATTAAAATAAATTTATAATTTATAGTAAGGAAATATTATTAATTTACTATTGCCCTTTACTTATATTTTAATTATTTTAATTCATTTATAGTATAGTAAGTATATATATAGGTATAGTATATAGTAATATATAATATAATTAGTATATAGTATATATATAGTAGGTATATATAATATATATATATTATATATACTATATTATTATTTATATTTTATTATATATTATTATTATTAATTATTTATTTTATTTATTATATATTTATTATATATACATTATATAAATAATATAATAAATATACTATATATAACCTACTAATCAGTATGATATAGTATATATTATATATATTTATATTTACAATCTTTGTATAATATTACATTATTATGATTAAGATGTATATATATATTATTATATATTATTCAGTGTTAATTTTCGTAAAAATAGCTTCTTTAACATGCCGCGAAAATGTGAAAAGCATCCAAACAATTTCTGTTATGTTTGTGGTGAGCTAACTTTGAAGTCCCAAAGAAGAGACATTAATTACCCCTTGATTGAAAAGAAATATGAACTTTATTTTGGATGTAAAATCGAGACCAAAACAAAGCATGGTCCTCCCATATTTGCTATACATCTTAATTGTGTAACTGCTAATCTGCTGGCTTAACGGGAAATCCCGCCATATGCCATTTGATATTCCTTTTGTATGGAGTAAACCAAGATACTACTCCACGGACTGCTATTTTAGTATTACAAGTATTGCTGGAATAACAAAAAAAAAAATATATATAAAAAAAAGTGTTAAATATCCTGACCTCCTTCAATATTAGGTAACCTGTTCCACACAAGTGAAGAACTTATCAGTCCCAAATGCCCACCTAGATTGGAGTTTAATTTAGGAGAATCTTAGTGATGCAGATACAAATTAAGAATCCAAAAAGAATGCTAATGAAGATTATGGCGGAATGTTACAGCCACCATAGGAAATTAATTCAGGACTGCACTTAAACAATCTAGTCCAAAAATATAATGAAATTGCCCAAAACCGGTTCAGTAGAAATTAATTCGCAATCAAGACTCAAGGGCGAATCATCCATTGAAAAAGGAACTAGGATTATCAACGACACGTGAGGGCAACAGAAACGTTACACGCACATGTGTGGTAGGGTGTAATTTAATGTTAATTCTTGTACTGATGTTGACTTTCCTTAATCCTGAATAGTTAGGAATTCCTCATTGATCCTTAATGAATTAGAATTGCTTATAGACTCTTTCAAAAATTATGTTTAAAAGTCGTGCTTTTCATATGGAAATGAGAACTCATCATTTCTCTTGCCTACGCAGCGTATGAAAGAGTCATATTAAACATAAAGGTTTGCTGTCAAAGTAAAAATATGAACAGTATTCGGTGGCAATATTGCGCGTGAATTTAAAAGTTATAGCACTTTTATTTGTCTCCAACAAGGATATACTAAAGTATTGATCACTTAATCTCAATAGCAGGATAAAAAATTAATAAAGTCAGAAAATAAATTGACCTCAGTGAGATCTGATACCCGGGAAGAAGCAAGTAATTTCTCAACTACTTGTAAACCGAAAGTATATCTTCCCTCCTTGCATATCAAACTTGACTTAATTAAATTTTTGTCAAGACAATAGATATACAGAGTTAAGGCTTCTGTTATGAAGAAATAAATTGCCGAGGACCAATGACTCCAAAAATAACAGGGGCATATTTGATGCCCATTGAAAGACCAAGAGGTTCGGAAAAGTTTAATGTTGTTGAGGAAAATGCATGGGAGTCTTTTTAGAAAGTTGTTAGTGAGATTTCTTCGGAAATTGAAAGTTGAGAACTATGGACAATTAGTTTCAGAACTTCTTGAAAATTACAAAGCTCTGGGATGTAACATGTCTGAAAATACACTTTCTAGATTCACACTTCGTCTTCTTTTCAGAAAATCTTGGCTATGTAAGCAACGAACAGTTTGAACGTTTCCACCAAGAAATGTCAGGAATAGGAACACACTATAAAGGGAAATGGAATCCAAATATACTCGCCAATTATTGCTTAGACCTTTAAAAGAGACTTTCCTTAACCAAAGCACAGAAGAAAATCATTAAAACTACATTTTTATTCATATTAATTCAAGTAAGTAAATGTAGTAAAATATAATAATGTATTACAGGTATATAACTTATAACCTAGTTCTACAAAATAGACCTACCAGTGACACAAAATTTGTATACATATTTGAAATCAATGAAAAAAAATACCATAAGAAGCAGCCTGTCTGATCCATTTAACAAACAAAAGGTTAAATTTTGTCGACCTATGTAATTATTTGAAGGAAAATCGAGGAAGCACAGGCACAAGTTCAATCAATTTGTGAAACCGGAATGCTAAAAACATCTTAAAAGTTGACGAACTGTGAGTAATGTCTTGTCTCAGGTCTTAGAAACAGTATTATAATTCTGAGTGAAATCACATTAGGAAAATATAAAGCGGTGATCGAATTTAAAGAATAAAATTCTTAGAAAATTCACCGATCGAAATATGATGAAAAGGATAAATAATAGTGGTTTTATGTTCAAGATGATTGGTGGTAGTGGGGATGAGCTTCATTACAAATAATATAAGAAAGACGAATGCTCGTTTTGATTTTGCATTCTTCAAGTAAAAGTTGAGGTTTGATTAGAATGAGGTCTTCATTTCCTTGAAAGTGATATAGTTATGGGTTTTCAGCAGGGTGGTAATTACCTTAGATCGTTATTAGCTGCTGGTCGACAAAAAACTCACGAAATGAGAGGTATCACCCAATAGTTTATAACTATTTCTGTTCTCATTATATCGAGATTGTGTTGAAGACATACCTAACTCTGTTGTTTATCCATTTTAATTTTAAATATTCTTTTTCAAGAGTGAAAATTCAAGAACGAAGAATCGATGGTGTGTGTTAAACAAGACTGAATGAACTCTCTTTGAACCTATTGAGCGTGTGCTACTTAAAGGAATGATCACATTCTAAAAATAAGCGATAAGTTTACTCTTGCCAAGTCTCGTAAACGCTTCATGTGAATCATAAATAAATAGCTAAGAAGATCCCTTTTGACTGTTTTCCTCTCCAAGATTCTGTTAAAAGTTATTTAAATTCTTGAAGATTCTAAACCACCCAGCGTTACTGAAGATCACATTTTATCCAAATTCTATAGCCCACATTACCTCCTTGTCAATTTACTTCAGCAGCTCTATATCCGGAGAGGGCTATAGGTGCTTCTATAGCTTTTCCTAATTAGCTCGCTTTATCATACATTCCCCTTTAATCCTTCAATTTGTGCCGTGCAACTAATGGTCATCGCATTTACAATTTCAAGATCTTAATCCTAAATTGAACTCCGTCATATAAAACAGCCCCATATATCACTCGATCTCTA
>JABUQX010130474.1:17500-30922 GCA_015478945.1 Trachelipus rathkii
AAATGGGTTCATAACCTACAAATTACAAAATGCACAGAAGTAGTTTTTAGATTTAGATGCCAAAATTCACAAAGACCCACTTTTTTGTTTTAAAATGAAAAATTTACGATAATATTTTTTTATTGCTCCATGCGGAATCTGGATAAATTATTTCAAGCACGCCTTTGTAGTTCGTAGGGAGATGCACATAGTTTTAGTTGATAATTTGCTTTGTGATTGTGCATTAGATTTTGGATTTGTGTTCTTCGAAGAAATTTTCGCAAAATGAAAAAAATTGTGAAATTGTTTAAAAAAATTTCTTTTCAGTATACAAAAAAATTATCTAAGTAAAAAATATGGTACCTGTGCCCGACTATAAAGCTCTGAAAATTTATAGAATGAATAGATGAGAACAAGTAGGAAAAGGAATCATATCAAATATCTCCACCTTATCCCAAAAAAAAAAAAATTATTGAAAGGGAAATATTTATTATATTCCAATCCTCGGACTACATAACGGAATGTTAAGACAGAGTATTCCGTTGTCAATATTAGGGTTTACCTTTCCCTCATGCGTAATCATCAAAATAAAAATTTGCGAACATACTGGATAAATATGAATGTGGAGGAACGATATCTGCATTATGAGAATATATGGAGAGAATTGAAAAATTTTAATCTAAATGGTATCCATGTGTTTCCTCAAATAAAATTTTTCTATATATTTAAACAACTTATGAATCCAGTCCAAACCTAATAATAAATCTTAAATAAACAAATACAAAAAAAAACATCTAACTAAATTTTATTAAATGAGCTTTAAAGTATGCTTGGCATCGGCTCCTACCTCCTGATGCAAATAGAAAGGGAAAAACACAACTTTCATTGCTTATTTAATAATTTAATTTGGGCAAAGAGTATCATAATGTACGACTCTTTGGCTTTCGACTGGCTCACTATTATGTGATACAGTTTGGATTTTATGAATCTAGCGTCTCCTAATATTTTTATGGTACGCCTCTTCAAAGATCTTTTTTTCTTTAATCTTCAACGTAATGGATGATTTTAATCTTTAAAGAGGCGATCTCTCACATACCGTTATAGAAAAGATTAGCAAAGCATAACAAAAGGCTTAAACAAGATGCTCCATAATATATTGTACTTAGTCTCCCTCTCTGCCCAGTGCTGGATGTCCAAGCAAGATGAAGCGCACGAAAACTTAATTAAGAAAGCAAAAAGTAATTGCTCCCCGTTTTTTTGAAGGTAAGAACTTCTATTTTGGCCATGTGCCAGATTTTTCTTTTATCATTTGATTATTTTTTGCTTCCATTACCATCTCCCATCATTAAGCCAAGTTATAATTATATATTTAATAATTTAATTTAAAAATTAAATCTATCTATCTTATTCTTTAAAAATTTTCTATGTTGAATGGTGTCCTTGTAGGAAGTAAAAGGTATTGGTATAAGAGAGTTTAAGTTTGATTCTTTAATAATTCAATAGGTTTCTTAAAAATGTCAAAAACTCCTTTCGTTCACAGTTAAACAGTTTTAATCTTAAAAAAAATTGGAAATTAAATATTTGGGTTACTTTGATCGTCATATTTTCGGGATATAGAAGTTTAACTTATCGATATTATAACTAGGTAGGTAAAAATTCCTCGAATAAATTACGAATTGGACAACGTAAGAGTGTTCAAAGACTTCAAATTTATATTATTTATTTTTATCATTAAATCGGTTAAATTCTGCGCTAAGGTTTTGTGTTAATGTATACGTTAAATTTAATTTTAAAAAATAAAGATAAAATTGTACAATATATAATAAACTTAAATTGTTGTATTGCTTGAAGAAACTAAGTTTCTTAAATAATACTGACATGTATTTAAGTATCAGTCCTGAAGTATTGCATTCTATTTGGACCAACTCTTTTAGGCGTAGGCAAGCTTACTTTATTCCCAAATAGGCTATACTCATTTGGCTGCAAATATATTTCCTAATTGACTATTTTGATAATTTTTAAAATTTTTTGACAATTTTGTAGTTAATAGGCCTACCTAATAGGCTTTGTGGACTTTCCATACTGGTTAAAAACTGGATGGTCTATATAAAATGTAGGCCAATTTAGGTGCCTAACTTAATTTAAGGTGAATTGCCTTTTTTATATAGGGCTGAGGTGTCTTTTAGTTTAAAATTTTTTTTGTAGACAAAGGTACAGGAGCGCAGGGGTACCTAACTTTTTGGGGTAGTAATCCTCAATTCTATTGATTTCCCTTAGGCTTTTAATATCGACCCTCTCACCGAGCAAATTTACTGCTTCCTCTTCGAACCTCGGTTTGTGTATCTTTTAACAAAATAAAATTTTTTTATTCCATTATACAACCAGCGGGCTACACCACCAGGTGGCCCCGGTCCAAATTCCATTGGGTAACTGATAAATAAAAAATCTGTGATAACCTTTTATTATTCATCGCTGATCAGCAACAACACTTCTTGATCTAAATTTCAATATCAACAAAGATTTACATTTTTTTGTTTAGATAAATATTTTTGGTATATACAGTAAAGCTTAAAGTGCATGGGAAAAAAATTTTAAAAATTTTTGGCCAGGTAATACCCTTGAGTTTGGATTTCCAAAAATATTCTATATACCATTATACATCTCTGAAATTTTGTAGTGATATATGATAAAAAAAAGTTTTTGTAATTTTTTTTTGAGCTGCAAAAAAAAATATTATCGTCGGGCCCGGGGGGTTTTTTTTTTGGGGGGACCGGGGGCCCGCCCTTTTTAGAGGGGTGAATCGGGTCCACTCTAAATAAAAAAGAATAAAAAATTTTTTTTGCTCATTCAATAGCCCTGCGGTAGTACTACAAGTTTTTATTTTAGATTATCCTTAATTCTAGAGAGTTTTTTTATTTTTAACAAATATACCCAAAATTAGAGTATAATATAAATGTTACAAAATGCCTACCTCCAATAGAAAACATTTTTGAAAAGATTTTTTTGAACCTTTTTTAAAAATAAAAAATTGTGGATAGATTTTAATTATTTTTTCAGTGTCAAAATTTTTGAGCGTTTACCTGGCAAAGTACATATATGTTTCCAAACGGTACTAGTGGCTAAATCACTGGCCTAATTGGCCCGGATCAGCCGCACTGTAAAAATTGATGGAGTGATCGGGCCCCATTAATTTTTTCTTATTCTTATGTATTATATTGACATTTTTAATTAGTATAGTAATTTTACTATAATAAATGTTTACTTATATTAAGTAAAAATTAACATAAAAAAATGAAATTTAATATGGAAAATATGATTCAGATAGGCTGACAATTATGACCAACCACGAGAGGGGTGAACTTGCACAAGATTCTGAAGAAAACTGTTATGGATCCTCATTGACATTTTTAAATTTGCTTTTACTAATTTTTAATATAATAACAATTACTATATTAAGTAATAATTAAAATATAAATTGAATTTTACATAAGAGGAATTTAAACACGGGTGGCCCAATTCACCTACAATGGTGGCCTGATTACCCCTTCCAAAGTGAGTCTGAATGAGCTTAATTCTAAACTTTAATAAAACTATTATTTTTTTCGAATTACATTATTAATTTTTTTGTGTGCTTATGACCTAATATATATAGGTCCTTGATTTTCAGGAAAAAAATCCAAAAAGTGCATTATGGAAAAGTCGGGAGAGAGTTGTACCTAATGGTCTGTACCCCGCTGACGCCCTATACCGGCTAGGCTTATATTATTGGTGACATGTACACTTTTTTTAATA
Source organism: Trachelipus rathkii (assembly GCA_015478945.1). NCBI lineage: Eukaryota > Metazoa > Arthropoda > Malacostraca > Isopoda > Trachelipodidae > Trachelipus > Trachelipus rathkii. The sequence goes on from JABUQX010130474.1 coordinate 21,272, forward strand.
TTCTTTCCGCTTAACATGAACTTTCACAACTGTGCACTCTACAGTCATACATATTTTTCTTTAGATTAATATTTTCGTATTTCCATGGTTTTGCCGCTAATCATACAGAAAACTTCTTGCTTTTAAACAAAATTTTTTTTTTTTTTACAATCAAACTTGAATTTTGGGATATAGTCAAAAATCTGCCAGAACCATTTGTATAGTTTTCCCCTATGTTTTCATATTTTTATTTGTTTAACTACAGTTTTTGCTGTATGGATTGTTTCAAATATAATGGCTTAAATTCTTTTATGTTTTTTAACAACGGTCTCTTTAGAAAGAAAAAAAAAAAAAATTATTGATACCGATCCCATGTCTTCATTGTTTTAAAATATTAATATAAACATTTGTGTATTGCGAATATTTCAGCGAAGTCCGTAAAAACCTTTTGTAGTTCAGCAGGAATAATTCACTTTTAAAAATTGCTGAGTAATTGGCTGATTCATGACATTTGGGATGAAATTACTCAAAATCTATCAGACATTTTGCAAATGTCATTGAAATAAAAATTGTAGAGTTTGCTTTTCTCTTTCGAATGGTGTAAAATTTATCGTTTACTCCAATAAATAAAAAATTAATATTTTCACCTAATTCCATCAACCTTAAAGTAAAATTTTTAAGGCCTTATTGAATTTATTACGGCCTTAGGTTTTGAAATAGAACATTTAGATATAAAATAGCTTCAGACATAGATTCGCGGCTTGCTCGCCAACTTTCTTCTCGGCCCCTCTCTCCGAAGAATACACAAAATGTAATCAAAGTTAATAACCGCGCCGGGGCTCGGCTAACACCGGCGTCCTCGCCTCGTCCACTAAACCGCACTTGACATCACACATTACAGCTCCCACCGCATTACTCACTATTAATCCATATGAAGGATAAATAATTATTAGTTTAACATTGAAAAGTATAATAGAATGAATCTTAGAATCTTAGAGTATCACAGATTCTATTTGTTGCCACAATGAAGAAATATATACTAACTTGAAAGACATTGAAACTATAGGAGAGTCCTATTAAATGAAATTTATTAATAATTATATTAATAAAATAATACGGTATTAAAACAATTATTAAAGATAACTACTTTCTGACAGTACTCTCCACACCCTTCAACTAATCGTATAACAGCTCACAAGCTAAGGTTAAATATCAGCATAAAGATCTTGCCATTTGAAAGCAATTGGCTTTCTTAATTTTTTTAAATTTTAGGATATTTTTTTATTAATATTTATGATAATTTAGGATTGTCCAATCAAGAAAAATTTACTTATTTAAAACAGCACTTAAAAGTAATCCATCTGTTGTAACAAATTGCATACAAGAATCAGATACAGCCTATGATGAAGTATTGGGATTAATTAGAAGATCTCTACACATATCCAGGTCAAATTAAATTTTCATTAATCAAAAAGTTAATAACTTGTAAAAAAGTTTCTAAAGATATTAATAGTTTAAATGATTTTCAAGCTAATATGAATGCCAATGTTAATCTATTTAAAAATAATCAACTAGCCATTGACGATATTCAATTATATATCTATTATAATGCTTTAGATATAGAATTGAGTTTTTACATACCTGTGGGTATAAATTGTATCAACTCTTTGGTGATTTTAGAAAGACTAAGGCTACTAAAACATTAAACGATCAAGGTGTTAAGTTAAAACTTTAAATTTTTATGCTCTTTCACTAAAATATGAATCTGTAAGTAATAAAAATGTAAAAGTAAAATCTCAATCAGTAGAGAATGATGCAGGTTCAGGTAAAAATTTTTTATGAAGGAGTAAAATCTAAAACTTCAGTGGTTACGACTTCTACTATTATGACATGTAAATTATGTTCTCAGAATGGTCATACTATTTTTAAGTGTTCTAAGTATACTACTAACAAAGAAAAATGGGAATGTATAAAATAATTTGATTTTTGTAAAAAATGTTACCAGTAAAAATCATGATGAAAACAGTTGTACAATATCTATTGATCCTTGTAAAAATTGTGTTAAAGAAATCATTTATATTTTTTTTGGTTAAAACAACCCTCAGAAGGTAAAGGTAAAATTAAAAGATAACAGTAAAGGTAATAATAAAACAAGTCTAGGGTGTAATATTACTTAATATTGGAGGTAATTTAATCCTTCCATCATTACATTTGCCTATTGTAGCAAATTTTGGTATTGAAAAAAAGGTGAGAATACTTATAGACTCTGCGAGTCAGGACAATAACATTGTTAAGGATACAGTAGAGTCTCTGGGTATTTCCACTAAGGTCATTGAGGAAAGTGAACAAATGGTTGTTTTTAATGCTCAATCTTCAAGTCATCTTTTTGAATTGTAAATTTTTTTTATTCAGATGTTTTATTATTATTATTTAAATTATAATTAATACTAGAAAATCCAGTAAATTTTAAAATTAAAGAAAGTATTCCCATTTGCTTACTCCCTTGCACTTAATGGCTTTAAATTAGCAGAGAATTTATGATTCTGAAAGTAGTAACTCATTTAAATAATTTTAGGACCCCTGGTATTAAAGAACTAAATTTAGAAATTATTAAAATTAATCTAGGTATGGTGTCATTTTGCATGGTGTCATTTTGCAAGGTATTCCCTCAGATTATCATTTCAAGTATGAGACAGCCTTAAATTTAATTACAGAGAGTTGTGTAGCTACTATCAGTGAAAATGATGAAAATCTAGCTGAAAATATAGGTCATTTCAGCAGTTTGGATGGTTATAAATCTGAGGAAGATGTCAGTGTAGCTGTAGATTTTCCAAATCGTACCCAGTCCCAAGCTTTGTGGGCTCCAGACTCAAATTTTACAGCGGAATAATGGTTCAAAGTTTTGAAACAGGATTCATTGTTGGAAGAAGCTCCGGTAACCGGGATTTATTTATTATTCATTAATTATTATTATTATTATTATTATTACTTATTATTCTTATTATATTATTATTATCTACCTCCTTTCTCCAGATTAGAGTGGGGTGCATAACAAATGCTTAAAACAAAAGTAGTATAAGAATATGACGCAATCAAACCACCCAACCTTCCCTCCTGTCCATTTATACCCTTAAGTAGCATTATCGCAGTCAAGAAAATCCGTCCTACGGGTTTTCATGGACTGGCGACGGACCCTCACTGTGGTATTTCATCCATATTTGGTTCATACCCTGGGCCAGGCCCACAACACTACCACTCACAAACCCTCGATATTCACTCCTATTATGCACCTTTTTCCTCGCCCGTCAAACTTACATTTCCCTCCTTCAGACCATTCCTTTACTGACTCAATACCCACTTTTTCTTCAGTCTCTCAGCTTTTCAATTTCCAGGCACATTCACCACTATATTCCGCTTAACCAACCAACTGTCATCCATCCCTTTCCTATGACCAAACCATCTCCAATGTTCTCTGGCTTCTTAATATATTGCTTTTCTTCACACCACTAACACTTTCATTCCTTAGTTTTTATTCAAATTCCTTCTCAACTCACATGCCTAAGATTGTCCATCTGAAACACATTTGAAACTTAGATCTATACCTCTTATTCAGATGATGTTTTCTACTATATGCATTATCACTGGTAAACAATAACCTCATGCAGACCTTAGTGACTCAAGACTTAGTCCCTTTATATTCACCACGGCATTTAATGGCCACCAGCCCACACTTCCCACTCCACTTCACAACCTTTCCCCTAAACTATACTTTTTCTGCATCATCCTTTTCCTTTTCGTCCAACAATCTAAATTTATTTTAGCTCATGAACACTTGTGTTTCAGTTCTCTCACCATCTAGCATTACTTCAACAAACCCCTGTTTCTCTTACTCACACATCCATAACCAAATAAACCTTACAACATTATACATATGTTTACTTTCAACCACTCTTCCTTATATAAACACCCTGACCAAACCCTCTAACTAATAACCTCATCAAGACTCTGTTCAGATTTTGCCCTAAAAGTCAACATCATCTGCATCTCAAATAAGTAGGCCGACACCCTCTACTCTCATTCATTCTCCATTATCATAAACCTACCCTCTGCTACCTACACTCACTAATTCTGTTTCGATCCCGCATTCAAGATAGCAGATTGGGAGATACCAGAGGGGGACAGTACAGCAATTCCTGCCTCACTCGCTATTAATTGTTAATACCAATTCACTTTCAGCGTGCCATGTTCATTCTTAACGCTTCTCTAGATCGGACGGATGACATTAATTCGTTGGAGTTCTTTTCAAGGAAGCTTCACCAACAACCAATAATATTTCACTAACACCTGTGAACAGAGCTTTCCTATTAATATTATTGTCGAAATATGCCCTGTATAAATACCCTATAACCCTCCAGAATAAATCCTAAATCACAACATTTACTATCTCACAATATTTCATCAAATCAATAAATTGTTTCATGATAAAAATATTTGATCCCAACACAATCACTCTACAAACTTCTAAATGTGCATTGATAACATACTAAGACGAGCCACCTTATCAGCTGCCTCGACTGTAACGAGCCACCTTATCAGCTACCTCGACTGTGACTTCATGCTTCCCAAAGTGTATGTTTACTACTCTCTTACCCTTATATAAGGGTACTATTATACTAAGCTACTTCCGTAGCAATCCGCCTCGCAGAGAACTATAAAACAACTACAACATAAACAGCTTATGATAATAAGAAACAAAATCACACAAATCATAATCAAAATCACCCATCATCTCCAACTACCATTCTTGAATCCAATTTACAAAAAAGTAATAATACCATTTAAATGTATGCCAATATTTACAATTCGTTACAAAAACTATTCCTCATTACTAACCCATAATAAACCAAAGAATACCTTTCACAATTAATCATAACACACAAAAATCCTAATTTCTATTAGATAACACAATAAAGCTCACAATAACAATAATCAAACATATCATTCTCTATTCTTGACCAAACCTAATCGCAGATTTTTTAGCAGCTTTCCCACCATCACATCACCAAATAACTCATCAGTGAGTGCCAAATGGTTAAATGTGAGTTTCTAAGGGCATAAGAACGGATACATCTGCTATAATAGAACTCTATGATCTACGATACCGCGTTATGATAGGACTTTTCAACGTAAGAATAAAAAGAAACCGATTGAGAGTAAGTTATCCAGGTGCCAGAGTGAGTGATATCGGGGATAGGATAGATATAGAGAGATTGATTCTTACAAATGTTGATTCAGATGTGAATTGATGGACATTGTAGGGATCCAAATGATATAAGGACAAATAAGAAAGGTCCAGAAGGAATTTTAGGAAGAATTGAATATCAGCAAGATGCAAGGCTAGTGGGAAACAGAAGGTTGCAATGATTTACTGGAGATTATTTAACCTTAGGTTGGATGCAAGGTTCAAGGAATAGGGGGAGATGCGAGCTTTAGGTTAATGACAAGGATTACGGAATTTAAACCCCAAACCACAGGGGAGAGGGGTATGTTTCAAGAAAATATTAGGTTTTAGGATATTGTAGGAGCGAAATTATCTGGATAAAGAGTCTTTTTATGCAGCAACGATCGGAGCTTCCCAATTGAGTCGTAAAGGATGTTTGGGAAACCTATTTATCAAACAAAATTCTCAGAGACTTGTTTAGCAAAAAAACTAGGTAAAAAGTTGCGCCGGCCGTGAATGGCTAAAATCGAGAGAGATAAACGATAAAATAGCAATGGTAAATAGTAATAGTAGATAGGTATATAAATAAACATAATAGTAGTGTTAACAGGCTCAAATAGGATGATAGCAATAAAAAATAGCAGTATTTCGAATATATTTCAAATATCAAATCCTTTTACACAAATGCTCATAGCCTCTTAGAAATAAAAAAGATGAGCTAGATTAGTTATACCTAATAGACGAATCCCTTGACATTATTCCTGCATAACTGAGGCAATGGAGTTAAACTAGAAAGAAATTATAATGGAGACATGCCCGTTAAAGAGAATATGAAATAGAAAGCGGTAATAATTACGCGCAGGTGTTATTGGATACCGAGGCGGTAGGGGGGGAAGGGAGAGGGTGGGGTGGGTGGCGCTTTAAGTGATTAAAAGCGAGGGTAGTTGCATCTGTTGTTGGGCCCCAATCCGAACAAACTGACATTATAAAAAAACTACTCATAGAATATTAAGAATACGGTATGAGGTTAAGAGATAACTTATGGTTCAAGTAAAGTGCCATACTAGAATACGGGGCAATCCTCTCTCCATACGACCCACCTCCCTGGCACAGAGTCACGCATATCTAGACTCAGAAACTTGTAAAAGACAATCGAAGACCAACACGCATGCCACAGAAGAACAAGTATAGTCCATCAATGCTCTGACTTTTAACTTTCTCCTTCCTCCCGGCACTCTCAATGCGGCATTCCTCGTCTAATAAAGCAGACCACTAGTAGTCTCAGTATTTCTACTAAATTGTATACTAGATAACTTTCTTTTGGCCAGATGGTCCATGAAACCAATAAGACACGATGCCTATTAGACCTTAATAATTAAGCTAACGATGAAGTATGTGTGGGTGCCGAGGTTTGAGTTGTAGGGAGAATTTAGGGACTCGTGAACGCGATAATAATTAGATTTAATATAATGTGATATCTGGGCGCCAGCATTGCAAGTTACACTAAGGAACGGAGTCTTAGATTGTCCGAAATGGTGATTTTTTCCAATTACGAGACAATGCTTAGTAAGTAGATGACTGGGATAGGAGAGGAGTTTAAAGGAACCAAAACTGTTTGTATCGATGTGGGAACAGTGTGTTAAGCAGAATTTTACGACTGAATATTCAGCGTCATGATGTGTTGAAAGATAAACCTCATTAGGGTGGCGAAGAGATAACCTGTTTGGTGGAATAGAGAGATAAGAAGGAAAATTAACGAAAAGCGAAGATGTTTTAAAATATTCAAGGGTAGTAATAGGGAGGAGGATTTAGAAAGTTATAGGAAAAATAGAAATGAGCTTAACCAGTCAATAAGAAACACAAAAAAGAGGCAGGGAAAATCTGGCAAATAAAACTGTAATAAGAACATTTAGTCGTATTTTTTAGCCTTTTTTAAAATTTATAATAATAGTTAGTGCAAAGATTTTTAATTTATACTTGAATTGAAAATTTTTAGTGAGTTCAGATAAGGAGTTGGTCAACATTTTCAATGCTTATTTTGCTTCAATGTTTACTGAGGAAAGATTAGATAATAGTTTTTAGACTAGTGTTCTTGTATGCCTGTAACAAATAGACTTACAGATTTGAATTTGACGTAAAAGATATTTAAACGTTTTTATTAAGACATATTTGATTCCAGGTTAATAGCTGGGCTGATGGGATATTATGGTTAGAATTTCTTGAAGAGGTAGTATCAGCACTGCATAAGGAAACTTGTATTTGATTTTTTAAGCGATCTATAACATTTGGTGAGGTACTAGATGACTGGAAAACAGCATATATTGTTCCTATTTATAAGAAAGGTAGTAGAGAAGATTTGGGAAATTATAGGACCATATGCTATAACATCATCTGGTTGCATAAAAGAGTTCTGGAAAAAGTTAAACTAAAAAGGTGCATAATAGGAATATATATAGAAGATAACAAAGGTTTGTATGACTCCCGCAGGTTTACAGAGGGTAGGTCCATGTCAGACAAACCTTTTTAGAATTATGGAATACAATTATACGACTGCATTGAACCCGACCCCCAGGAGAACCAGTTGAATATATCAGTATAATTCTATTAGACCTTTAGTAAAGTTATTTGATAAGGATTTCACTACACATAAGGCTGATTTGAATAAAGCTTTGCAATGTGGTAATCTGGTGGATCGTGGTACCCCCATGTTATGGATAAAAAGATGGTTGCCGATAACCTCAGCAAACAGCCTGTCCGTCCAAGTACACTGGGTAATAAATTTCATCCATCGGGACACATAGCTGAAGATGTGAAGTGTACGCAACAACAGGTAGATGCTAGGGGCACTAATTGATTACTGACAATAGTATATAAAGATTTGAACCAGGACTTAAAATGCAAGGTTTCTAGTTGTGCACAGATGAATACTAAAAGATGAGCCAACCATCACGTATAGGGGAGGTGATAAGGATGCATAAAGATTCAAAAATATCTTGATAAAAACTTTGGGTGGGCAGATAAGTGCATAAATGAATTTTAATAGTAAATATATAGCTTGTGTTCTTCACCTGTGTTACTCAAATAAAAGTTTTACCTCGATATGAATGGGGGATTGGCTTGAGTCTGTGTGGACCAAGAAAAAGCTTTAGGTGTGATTATAAGCAGCCACATTTGCAAAGTAGCTAATCAGTGTTTGGGAAGCTAGAAATAAAGCTAATAAGAATCTGGGCATATATAAAATCGCAATGTATGTTTACAAAGGCATAGAAGTAATTAAGTAAATCTGTATAATAGCTCATGTTGGTCCAGTTATAGAGTATTGTGGCCACGTTTGGCCTTTTTAAAACGAAAGACCTCTAGATTGCTACCGAGCAGACAGTGCAACGCTAGAGGCACACAAGGACTGATTTCTGGGTTTGCAGTGTCTAAGAGCTACTGACGAGAGCTCGCAAGGCAGTTAGCGCCAATCGTTCTTTCTGTAGACCAAGGGCGATTTCTCCAGCCCAGGGAACAATCATCCACAGTCTACAACACTCTTTACACCTCTATTGCATAATAGCAGAGACACCATAAATTTTTCATACAGTAGACACCATGGACAGCCCGCTGCACCAGCGGGGCATCAACTCACCAAATTACGAACGCAAGCATGCATCTACGACTATACGAACCGACATGACATTCAGATAATCAAGGGTTGTTAAATTTTGGAATAGTATCCCGCCTGAGGAGGTTGTTGAGTGTGACCTCGATTGCAACATTTAGAAGGTATATGGATATACGTTTATGGATGGGTTGGTAATCATATAATATATTGACGGAGCAAATTGCGGTTTTTAGTTCACCTCTAATAGTTATTAATGTTAGATGGCATACGTGTGACCAATACACTTAGATTAATTAATGCAATGTGGATGGATATTGAGGATATCATAATATATATAATATATTAATATATAATAAATAAACTAATACATTAATATAATAATTATAATAAATAAATTAACAAATAATCAATATATATATATAATCATAATAAATATATAATATACTAATAATATATTTATAATAATATATATTACTATATAATTATTTATTTATTTTTTATATTTTATTATATTATATTTATTCTATTAATATAATAATAATATATATAGGGCTATAGGTATATCCATACCCTACTCATACTAATACTCACCTACCTATACACCATATAAACCTTATTTTATATTATTATTTTAAGTATGTTTTCAAAAAATGGGAGTCATCTACATAAGTATGAATAAAGTTACAACATTGACAAGCCTAGGGTGCTTTGTGGACTTGCAGCACAATATTTATGAGCCATGAAAATATTTAGTTGGACTGGGTACAACAGTCTCGATAGGCCCCATGTGGCTTTCTTAAACACCTGTCCCTCTATATTTCTTAAATTGACCTTCATTCTAAGT
>JABUQX010130475.1:2500-12500 GCA_015478945.1 Trachelipus rathkii
TGAATCTCCGGCCGATATTCCAGATGAAAACTTAATGCATTTGGGAGGTCTATAAATAAAGGATTCAAATAATAATAATAATAATATAATATATAATAATAATAATAATAATAATAATGAAAATATAATAACAGTTATAACAATTGTAATAATAATAATAATAATAATAATAATAATAACAGTTATAACAATTGTAATAATAATAATAATAATAATAATAATAATAATAATAATTGTTATAATAATGATATGCAATCATTAGATAGGATGTTTTATTATTGTATTACTCTTAGGTCTTTTTTCTTCTCACGTTGCATTTTTATGGAATCTGTGTTACATATATTATCTACGATATGGATGGATGGTAGGAATGTGGGGTTAGGAGTGAATGGGGTTGTTAGTTTAAATTGCCATTATTTTTCTATGCATAAATTGTACTGTGACATTTTTAATATAGATTGTTTTATATGCTTCTGATTCATCCCTCTTTACCCTCTGTTGTCTTCAAAAGAGATCATTTATTCATTTACAAATTAGGAGTGAAATCCTCCTCAATCATTAATGATATAAAGTGAAATCCTTTATGTGACTAAGAATATTCGGAGGCGAGAATCCTCCCCTGTAGTGGCCTTGATTATTTATTTCTGGTGTTGGTTTATAGATAGGTATCTGATATCTAAATACTTTAAGCGGCCAGGCTGCCGATGAATTCCACCCTTGTATGTAGAACCCATTAGCTTCATTACAATCGCTGGTGTAAGTCGTAAGAAGAGAGAGAGTCTTCAGGTTACGCTATAATAAGATTCATCGTAGTTGATACAGAACCAAACAGAGGAATAAGCGAATAAGGAGTAAAGCAACACAACAGAAATTGTTGCAGAAATTCATTGGAAGACAAGACAGAAACAAAAGAAAGGCGCGAAACTGGCGACCTTGAAACCAGAATAAAGTAAGTGAATAAAGAAAAAATTGGACTGCCGTCGAAGAGGCAAAATTGGATAAAATACGTAGTCGGATTAGGAAGTAGTAATTGGATAAAAAAAAACAATTTTTGAAAGGGTATAGAGGTTAATCTTGTAAATTAAAAAAGTCAATAGCAGTACATAATTTATCATAGATTAGGCGTGTTAATTAACTAAACTCCCCTGTCCACAAAACCCAAGGATCGTGTCTCCTCATCATCTCAGCACCCAAAACCAGTTTCGGCAACAGTCAAAAAAACGCAGAGAGGAAAAGGCCTCCCACAGAAATTTGATGTTGGCAAAGCCAGAATCAAAAGGAAAAAGATAAGTTCAATAAAGGAACGTAAAATTTTAAATTTTAAAAAATATTGTGTAATTAAGTAAAATTAAAATATAAAACTAATTAAAAAATTAATACAAAAATTGATTAAAAAATAATTAATTTTAATATTAAGTATTTTTAAATAAGAGGGTTGGTTTGTCTGTTTGTGTGTGAAAAGGGAGGGAAATTTATAGAAGTGTTAGATAGGCTAATATTTATTTCCATAATAACCCTTTCATTTTTTGCATTCGGTTGGTAAATAATAAGCAATATATATATCATAATATATATATTATAATATATATATATGATATATATATATTTATACTATATATATAAATATATATATAATATATATATATATATATATACACTTGTGCACACACACGTAGGCTATTTGTACAGGAAGGTTGTGTACAGACAAAGCATAAGCGGAGAACGCAAGATCGCACATACAAATACCACCGCGCGCGCGCAACATACGCTTGAACACAAACCGATTTCCCGTCACCGACGCCACGGAGTCTAGAAGCAAGCGAGAGCAATAGCGGCAGGTAAAGACAGAGAAAAAATCCTTCCCCCAACAAAATCGGTAAAGTTTTTATTTTTTTTTAAAAAAGAAAAAAGTTTAATTTAACAAATCTTAAATTACCTTAACAATTTTAAAAGAAAAAATATTTTTGCTGATAAATATTTTAATAACTTCATCTTATAATTTTAAATTTTATAATTAGAATATTACAATGTTTTATATATAATATATATATCTATATATATAATATTATATATATATATTATATATAATATATATATAATATATATATATATATATATATATATACTAATATATTAATATATATATGGTGTGCGTAAATGAACGCACATGACGGTATAAAATCCACACATCGGAGCATACGTAAAAGGGTGAGAGTTTGAGAACGTGCCATATTGGCCAAACCGTTTGTTCTCGTAAAGTCAAGGACAAATAAGTCTCACTTCGAAACACCTTTGAAATAGAAAAGTAGTGGAGAGAAAAAATCTCTTTGTTTTTTTTTATTTTTTCGTTTTATCGCAAATAAGAATTGATTGGATTTAAAGTTGTGTTATGTGTATTTAATTAATTGCAGAACAGGAACTGCCTTTGCTTACATTATCATTTCAATTGCTTTTTTTTTATATAAAAAAAAAAAAAAAATAATAATATTAATCCAAAAGTGTATATCATAATTAACATATTGATTATCATATAAAATCTATATATTATATATATATTATAATATATATAATATATTATATATATACTATATATATATATATATATATTATATTATATATATATATATATATATATATTTATATAATATATAATATAGTATGTGTATGTGCATGTGTACTTGCATGTGTGCACTCACATTGGTACACAGTAGTGCAGGTTTGCATGTGTGTAAGAAAGACCATATGATTTCAGCGCAGCATGCATAGAGTATTGAGAACGTAGAGTTATAGGAATCACAGCTGGTTTTTGTTTTCATATTTAAAGAATAACCTTGAAGCGGAGAAATAGAAGAATAAGTAAAACTTCCTTTCTATTTTCTTTCTTCGCTAATAAAGGAGAATTGTTTTAAAAAGGATATTGCTTTAATAACATTGTTATAATTTTCATCTTAAATATAATTTTAGTTTGAATTTTAACAATCACTATTGTATCGGTTTGAGCCTGAGCATTTTAAATTTTATTTGAGAGAAATATTTTTGTCATTTCAATTAGTTATAAGTATGGATAATATAATTCCCATCTATAATCACATTTATTAAACATTCTCTGTTTTTAATATCTGCTCCTTCTTTAATGTTGTTTCTTTTTACTTTGCGTAGGCAGTTGTAGATCAGGTCGTTGTTCCCTGGATTCTTTGGGAGATGGAAGAGAAGGAAAACAGACTTAATAAGGTACCACACCAGTCGTGGGTAAACCTTCCCCACCTGAAAAGGAAGCTATCTCGTCACACCCTGGAGGAGGGGGCGCAGATACGCTTACCCAAACTAAGGAGAAGAAAGTGGAAGATGAGGGAGAGGTAGAGAATAAGGAGATTACAAATAAAGGAGGAGAGAGAAGTGGTGAAAGGGAAAGAGAGAGAGAAAGAAAAGGGAAAAAACGAGGACACAACGCTTGGCTCAGAGGGAGCCCAAGTCCCCCTCAATGTTTGTAGAGAAAACAAAGAAGGAGAAGAAGATGATAAGACTCAAACACAGATACCATTAGCTTGTAAAGATAACTCGGAAAAACCTTATTTAGTTGTGAAACCCATTCCTAGGGAAAGCACAGCTCCCGGTGCAAAATGGTCGATAGGAGCCATGATGGAGTTTGTCTGCTATACAGGTGATAGAGAAATCCCATTTCCCCTGTTCATTCAAAAAATTAAAGATTTAATGGATAATTACCACCGACTAGCTATGATTGAGCCTTTAGGGAGTTTGTTCGAGAAAAAGAAGATCAACTACATGTTGATGGCTAAAGTTTTGGATTATATCGATTCCCAGGGAGATCATTCGGAACTAAGAGGAGCAATTTTAAGAAGTTTTGATCCGAGTTTGGATACAGAATTTGTGCTACAGAAGATGATAGTGTTGGAGAGAGAAATGCCCCTCCAACCTAATTTGGAAGAAGAAGATCAAGGAGAGGTAGAAGAGATTTCAGTGCTAGCTGTAACTGATATTGAAGCAAAAGTAGAGGCTTCGTCCAAAGAACTGAAGATGCCAGAGTTGGTTCCAAAAAGTGTGAAAAAAGAGACAGAAGAAAATCAGGAAACAATAACTGAGAAAATAGAGGAAAAGGTAACTTCTTTACCTTCCCAAGTGGCTGTTCGACCTAAACCAAAGAAGGTAGCGCAAGCAGAAGCCGAGTTGTCGGGTTCCTCTGAAAGATCGATGGAAGTGCCACCAAGAGATGAGCAATATGGATGTAAAATAACGATCGCTTTTGAGGAGAATAAAAAAGGAATCGACGTAACAGCCATTTTAGATACTGCCGCCCCTGTTTCTATGATCACTAGGAATGCATTCGAAGCCTTAAAAGAAAAGGAGAAGGTAGAGGTTTTGTGTGAACCGTCACCATTTAGATTAAAGGGTTTAAACGGGCTGCAACCAAGACAATATAGACAGGTAGGAATTTGCTTCAATTTATCAGGAAAAATCCAACGCACCAAATTTTTATTGCATGAATTAATTCAAGAAAAATGGCAAATATTATTAGGAACTAATATAATTAGTAATCAATGTGCTAGTCTGAACCTCTTTAAGCGTCAAATGACCGTCTGTAGCGAGGAAAAAATCGTACAAATCCCGCTTTTCATCATCAGAGAGCCACCTCGGAGGGAAGAGTTCGGCCAGATACAGGTAATGAGAACCTTTGATCTGCCGTCCCCAAGGAACGAAGCTTTAGGCTCCGCAGTCTGCACCTTAAAAAGAAGGTATGACCCCCCAAAACCTTTCGCTCCGCTGGTATTTAGAAGGAGGAAGCGAGCGGAGAGAGAGGGAGCGGAGGAAGAAGAAATTTAAATGCATGTGTAGGAGAGAGGTAAGGAGGTGGGCACATATATATATATATATATATATATATATATATATATATATATATATATATATACTATATACTATATATATATATATATATATATATATATATATATATATATATATATATATATATATATATATATATATACTCTTCTCTATAAACGCTAAGTGATATAAATCGGAAATATTGATGGCTGAGATTGCCAGGTGCGTGTCTTTAAGTTAGAGTAAGCTCACCCCTTTAAAGAAAAATTTCTCAAATTCGTTCCCGTCCAAATCTTTATATATATATATATATATATATATATATATATATATATATATATATATATATTATATATATATACTCTTCTTCTTTATCTTTCTTTTACCTTAACCTTAATATATATATATATATATATATATATATATATATATATATATACTATATATATATATATATATTTATATATATATATATATATATATGTTTATGTATACCCAGGTATACCTATCTGCATGTATAGGTGTATTTGCATGTTTAGGTATACATAAGTAGTAGAAGTAATGATTAAGCTAAGGTGACTGGGTTTTAAAACTGTAAAATTTCTCATCTTGTTTTTTATATATATAAAAAGGAAGAAAAGATAAGTAATTAAATTAAACCCCATGCCATCAAAAAGTCGGAGTATAATTGATTAAATTGTGAAGAGAAGTGGGTTTTAGCTTCTTGCGATATTTGTTTATAAATTAAATAAAAAGATCCATTTTCACTTAATTTCAAGAAGAGTGAAAAAATTGATTGTTTTGAAAATAAAAAATTTTAAATCAAAAACATTTTAATATCTAATAGCTATATAAATATAAATTTAAATAAATAAAAATATATACTATATATACTTTCTTATATATATATATATATATATATATATATATATATATCTTTTCTACTGCTAACTATACTATATATATATATATATATATATATATATATTGATGAATTAGATATATGCATGCGAATCTACTTACAGAACTGTAACTGTGTCTTTAGAGATTGCTTGAGGACTTTCCACGAGCTTGGAAAAGAATATACCCAAGTAATTTTTATTTTGTTTAAAAAATGGATTCGGAAGTATGTTTTAGTATAGCTAGCTCTTCTAAAAAGATGGCAACAGGATGTGGACTCCGCAAGCCGTCTTATAGAGAAGGAGGTTTAGGTACATTGAAGAGGGCAGAAAGAGAGATATTTAAATAATGGAAATAGAAAGTTAAAATTGGAAGAAGAGTTGCACACTGGTTACATTTCACGTTTAGAAAACAAATAGGGTAAAACAATGATTCAGTATAGGCAAAGAAGCCATTGGTTCAGTCAGTTTTCAATTTGGAAGAGACAGTCGGTAAATGAGGCGCGGGAAAGGCGAGAAGCACCTCTTCAGTAGCTAAGAGTTGGGAGAATGCCCAAGTACCCCTCAAAAGAAGAACTCCGATTGACAGAGAAATTGTGTTATTTCACTTTCACAGTGATTGCTCACCCCTCTTGTGGAAGGTACTAAGATAAGTTTTAGTCGTGAGATTTTGAAAGTGTCTTAAACTAGGAGAGAAGAGAAGACTGTAAGCCCAAAAAGATCGCCAAGAAAACATCTTTAGAGTCTGAAAAATACCCTATAAAACAACTTATGTGAGTAACTATATATATATATATATATATATATATATATATATATATATATATATATATATATATATATATATAAATATATATATATTTATATACTGCTCACTTCTCTATATATATATATATATATATATATATATATATATATATATATATATATATACTATATATATATATATACTATATATATATACTAAATATATATATATATATATATATAACTACTATATATATATATATATATATATGTGTGTGTGTATGTGAATCTATCTGTCAATAAGAGCGGAAAATTTGGATATATAAGGATTCTTTTTATGCTATTTTAACATGTATTTTTGTGTATAAAGCACACACCTAGTTTGGATTAAGGATGAAAGACAATTTTGAAATTGTTTTCATTGACTAATTGCTAAGCTTTGCTTGCCTCATCATGAATTTTTCCTTATCTATAATATTACCAAAATTAGGCCAATGTTTCAAAAGTTCTGACTGGCAGATGTATCCGGGGTAGACATCGAAATTCACACTTAGGTCCTTTTGAGATAGCCGACAAATCTTATGAGAGTGTTCATGGACTCAAATAAAGAACTTGGTAGGCTATAGCTAATCTCAGTTGGCCCGGCAGTGGTGAACGACAGCTGAAAGAAAGATCACAGAACTGAAAGGCACCGCCTAATGACTGTAATTACGAAAGAAAGAATCTCATGGATTTGGTGTACCAATCGCTTTATATTTAGTTGCTTTTATAGTCTGGATTAGGTAATATATTGCACGTTAATTAGGTTCTATAGGTTCTGTAAACATCTTCTCAAGTGTACAAATCTTTTGGGTTTTGCTGCAATTTCAAAGCCACCTCTGACAATCGTATGAGAGGCGATGGAAGCAATGAGATCGGGGAGGAAAAAGTTATTGGAATACCTTCCGGAGAAAAAATGGGAAAGTAAGTTGGGTCTACGAGTACCACTCCATAGGGACAAAACTGCCAAAGAAAGATACCAAACGACGAGAAGAGGCAGCCCACAGCGTCCTATTGAAACTGTTTAACGGATAGGAGAAATACTTTGCAATCTATCAGGCTTATATTTCTCTTAGCATGTTCTAGTTTGGATTACGAATATTAGCTATAAGTTGATTGATTAAATGTAATGTTTAGAGGCTCTAGTCACATTCCCTCCCCAGGAAACTTCAGCGGGAATTAAGATATCAAAATGATGCTCCTGCCTCGTAGTACCAGAAGGGAGAAAGTGTGCTAATTAGTCTTAGTTTTAAGTTGATCATAGGTGAGAAAGTGTCAAACATTCCTTCCCAAAAGATATTTTTTCTCTCGGCAGGAATTAAGATGTCGGAATGATACTCCTACAGTGAGAATTAGAGTATAAATAGGGAAAATATATGACTTACTCATCAGTTTATTGCTGTATTTTGCTTTATTTTTTAGCATTTCGTGTTAGCTTTTCAATCAACGATTAGTTCTTTTTAATTTTGTCACGCATTTTGATCAAAAGTTTCGAGAAGTTTGGAGAGATATTCTGCTAGTGTAGCGATGGAAGGAGATAAAGTTTGAAGAAGTATTCAAGAGATAAGAAACAAGATCAGAACCAGAACGATTAGGAAGATAATCGTGTTGGGTTGGAGAATAGCTCAGTAGATAATCTAACATATCGTTTTGTTCACGTAGTTTTGTTCTTACTTTGCTTTAAGTATGATTTTAAGGAGGTACTTTCGACAATTAATTATGTTAGAGAACTTTAACAGTTGGGTTGGCGAATAGTTCAGTAATTTTTATTCGCATATTTGTTCATATTTTGTTCATATTTTGTTCTAAGCATAATTTTAAGGATGTACTTTCGACAATTGATTATGTTAGAGAACTTTAACAGTGGGTTGGCGGATAGTTCAGTAGTTTTTATTCGCATGTTTGTTCATATTTTTGTTCATATTTTCGTTTTAGGTATATTT
Organism: Trachelipus rathkii; assembly: GCA_015478945.1. Classification (NCBI taxonomy): domain Eukaryota; kingdom Metazoa; phylum Arthropoda; class Malacostraca; order Isopoda; family Trachelipodidae; genus Trachelipus; species Trachelipus rathkii. The sequence continues at coordinate 10,971 of JABUQX010130475.1, forward strand.
TAAGGATGTACTCACGATAAACGACTGTGTTGGGTCACGTTTAAAATCTTGGAAGGCTATGAGCAAATACGAAAGAGATGTGATCTCTAGTGTCGTAAGTCTCAACAGGCCGATTTAGGAGTCTTCTGTTGGCAATGAGCAAGTACGAAAGAGAAGGTGGTCTCCAGTACCATAAGTCTCATCGGGCCAATATAGGAGGTATGAAATGATAGTTTCGAGGGCTATGAGCAAATACGTAGGAGATGTGATCTCTAGTATCCTAAGTCTCAATAGACCAATATAGGAAGTAAGAAGGAGAGAAACCCAACATAGAAAACGCTAAAGTTCTTTTCCTTGTTGATAATAAGCATGAACTCTCGAGTTGTGAGCCTTATCTATCGACGTAGTTGGATGTTTTTGTCACTCATCGAGAGACAAAAATCCACGAAAAATAGATGAAAAGAACCAAAGCTAAAAATGAAATTACGTTTGTACGATATAAACTTTAAGGAATTTTCTTAATTTTATTTTATATCGCTTTGTATTCAATTTGCTTGCTAACTTTTAGGGTAACCGCCAGTATAACATTCGAATTGTTTCATTTATGAACTTGTTAATTTCATTTAAGATTAATAATTAAGCGGTTTTTATGTAAATAAGATACTTGGTTAGCAGCAAGATTTTTTTTTAGTCTATAGGACAAATAATTTAGTTTTCAATGTGAGTTAATTATGCATTTTTGCTTCGCATTTGTATAATTTCCGTCAATATTTTGACAAATATTTGATTTTAGCTGGTAAAAAATTGAAAAAAAAAAAAAAAAGGAATTTTTTTTTTTCGATTAGATTTTATTATTTTTATCAACACCTACCTACGAGTTTCATCACCGAGGGAGGGCCCCAATTTCCATTGTGGAAATAAATTCGAAAAGAAAAGATTTTCTTTTAAAAGAAAGATAAAAATAATAAAAACAGCAAGAGAATGACAACTAACCTTGCCATTAATTTTAACATTTGTTTTAACGCTTAGCATGTTCTAATTAGGAAGAGGATAGTTATTGACACTTCCATTAATAATTTGTTTAACGCTTAGCACATTTCTAATCAGGAAGATGATAAGCATGAACACTTCCGTTGATATTTTTATTTTTAAATATTGATACTAACAGTTGTTTTAAACAGTAGTGTTGTTAAAAAAGTAAAAATATACTAACATTTCTTCTAGTAGAAAGCATAATCATATCTAAGATTGATGCCATACTAATAGCTTTTGATACTAATACTAAAAGGGATGTTTTGAAATGTTAATAATTAGGTACTGACGAGTATTTAGAATTGTGAGGGTCGAACACATAATATGGCGAATCTTGATCCAAGAAGTCCTACAAGGGCGTCTCAGTTGCTTCTTGCTTGGTAGACCGTAGAGTTTGATAGTGAAAACGCTTGTGTGAGAACATGGTTCTTTTAACCTTTCTACTGTCATTATATATATATATATATATATATATATATATATATATATATATATATATATATCTATATTATTTATTTT
>JABUQX010130476.1:0-2500 GCA_015478945.1 Trachelipus rathkii
AAATATATATACTATACCATATACATATATATATATATATACTCATATATATATATTATTTTTACCACTCACAGGCTGGGCCCTTTTTCAGGAGGGGACAGAATATAAAACAGGAAAACACCCCCAAGCCAAGCCTAACGCAAATCTCTTAGGTGAGCGCAGACGTGGGCTTTAAGGAAGAGACAAATACGGTTAAAGCGGAAAACAGGAAGAGGCAAAGGTTTCTGCTGGGAACAGAAGAGTAGTTGGAAAGAAAGAAGCACCACAACGAACAAGTCTGGGGTTTTTCAATACTCACGCAATATTCGTAGAGCAAGGCACACCAGTGCTACGAGGGCGACGCAAGGGTGGTGGAATGCGAGAGGTCCAACTCCCCGAGCATTTGCGCTGTAGTTCCTATATTAGAATATTTGTGGAACTTATGACGGAAATGAATAAGGAAGGCAGCTGTGGCACTGAAGGAAGTGAGGAAGATGAAATAGAAACTGCATGACATTACTTTCAAATTTGTTACCTAGCATTACTTACGATATAAGCTAGAAAAAGAAAAGTATAGCGGAAAATTAATAAGAAATTTTCTTGATGAAAAAGCTGAAAAATTGTTACCATTTTCAATTAAGAATTTTTGGACCATTTTATAAATTTCAACACCCCTATCCCATCTAGTTTCCTCTGTAGGCGTTGTTTCTACAGGCAGGGGGTGTATATAACATGCGTAAACTTAGCGTGGATGATTATAAGTGGCGCATTGCTACGGGCTACTTTTTGGGAGATTTTATATTTTAACTGGGCAACATCAGCCTATTTCTTACAAATTTATTTAATGAAAACTAAAAATTCATTTTATTTCCAGAAATTTGTTAAATCTGGCAAGATATAAAGAAGTATGTAACAAATATCGTAATGTTTATGCATTTTATTTTGTAGCGTCGACTTATATTCAATATATTTTCCCGCCAAAATTCATATCAAAACTCATATTTGAAACGTGATTTTAAATTACCTTGTAATAAAACATCGTCAATGATCATCAGTTGAAATTTTGTGTTTATCAGTGATAGTGAGGTAGTGTTCTCTCATATTTCTTAAATTACTTGATTTTTATTTTTTTCATAAGCAAGCATATTAGAAATTAGTGCCGTATTTTTTAAATCAAAGAATTCTAAAAATATAATTAATAGAGAAATCATATATTCTGTGATTTTTTTATATATATCTCTTATATATATATATATATATATATATATATATATATATATATATATATATATATATACAGTATATATATATATATATATATATATATATATATATATATATATATATATATATATATATATATATATATATATATATATATATTTTTATCGAACTCGTCTGTGAGAAATATTTGGCGCATGTGCTGAAAAGGGTTGTACCCACTCTATGGAAAAGTGTAATCTCGAAGGCGGAATTGATGACGACTATTTCGAGGAAATGTTTTCGAAATATGTAAAAAAAAAATATGTTTATAATCAACTATGCTTTTAACAGTCCATCTCATAATTTACCTTCCTATTATGTATATTTATTTCTCGCTAGCTTATTTTGTACTGAAACATCATTATCATATCTCAAACGGTTTTTACTTTCGTTGATTATCATTGGGCAACATTTTACGTTTTTCATCCATGATTCTGATATATGTTTCCATGCATTTTGTTGGAGCTGGATTGCAATATCAACATTGGGTTTCAATCTGTATCGCGTCTTACAGTTTTACTATTATATGAACATGAAAAAGTTTAAAAACAGATATCTTGCGTGACCGAATTAAGTGGTTATCAATAAATATTAGCATAACCTTTTAATCTTACATTCATTGTAGAACTTTAAATTGATGAGATAAAATGTTGACCAGTTATAGCGGTTTTGTTTTATAAATGGACCAAAAAGAAAAAGAAATCTAATTTTTAGTTTTCATGAATGGCGGCAAAGTGAATCTTATAGACAAACACTAATATAATTTTTGGGTTGAACACAAAAAAATACATGAAAAACAAGTCTTATATACAAGTCAATAAAGTTTTGTTCCCAAGTATAATAATAATAATAATAACAATAATAATAATAATAATAATAATAATAATAATAATAATAATAATAATAATAATAATAATAATAATAATAATAATAATAATAATAATAATAATAATAATAATAATAATAATAATAATAATAATGATAATAATAATGAAAATAATAATACTGGGGAATAAATTTTTGTTCTTGTATTTTTGTTGACTTTTGTTTACTTGTATTTTCGTAGACTTTTTCTTGTCAGATTATTTTTTTGAGGCTGAATCCAAAAAATTATATTGGTGTTGTTTGTCTATAAGGTCCAGTTTTGCCGTCATTCATATGAAAACTAAGAAAAATCAAAAAAATAAAAAATAAAAAAATAAAATCTACCATTTCATAAATAAAAACCCGCTACATCCTTTTTATTATTTGTCCTATC
>JABUQX010130476.1:7500-22500 GCA_015478945.1 Trachelipus rathkii
AAAGAAGAATACCATACTCAAAACCTTGCAACCTAGAGTGATTAACCGTGTTTGTGTATCGTGCCATAAAGTTATATGAGGATACTGGTGACGTGAAAGATCCCCATAGATCTGGTAGGTCATGTTCTGTTCGGAAAAGTGCAGGTTGTCGAAACTTTAAGGACACAAACTTTAAAGAAATCTCTTCTGAAACTCAAAAACGTCATGTCGTGAAAGAAGATACCTACAAAATTACATTTCGCGTCGATCCAGAGAGGATCTACTGTTAGGGTTTACAAAAAAACACGCCTGGCATATTTATTTCCGGATGCCGTAAGGAAAAGTAGGAGAGAAAGGTCTGACGCCTTTTGGCCGAGTTAGCACATGATCGCCAACGAAATATCTCTTCATAAGAGAAAAAATCATTATCATGGAAGAATGTCTTCAGGAAATAAAACGATAAGGTGTATACTTTCTTCCACCACAGAGAATTAGGGCTCAATGCTAAAATGTCAAGGTACTCAACCAGTTTACTGGCGTGGTTTTGCAGGGGAGTGATTTACGATGGGCTCCACAGAATAGCCATTTTTGGGAAAAAATGTGTCTAAATCTTGGCAGCCGTGTACCAGCAGACCGTTCTGGAAGGTGTGAAAAAACCCACTAGGTGAGACTCTTAAATAAGCAATGAACCTTTCAACAAGATTCAGCACCGGAGCATAAAGCAAAGGCACTCAAGCTTGGCAGGATAATGTTCCCAGTACCTTTCTTAGTACAGGGTTGACGATTATCAATCTAGCGGGCCCGATCTTAACCCATTGGATTGCAAACTATTTTACACAGTTTTAGAGCGTATTTTTCTTCTCAAAACGACACCAAATATTTTGCATTTATTTAAAGCTAAACTAACGGGTGTTGTGAAGAACTTTCCGATGGAAGTGGTTTATATATATATATATATATATATATATATATATATATATATATATATATATATATATATATATATATATATATATATATTATATATATATAAAAATAAATATTTTATATATAGATATATACTTATATATATATATCGTTAATCATTATCATATTAAATCTTTATATCTTTATATGTTATATATGTATATATATTTAAATGTTATATGGGTTAAAGTAGGAAGTAAGAATGTTAACAGTGAATGATGGAATGAAGAGGGTGATGAAAGCGGTTAAAGGTGAAAAAAGAAGCGTGGTTGAATGTACTAAAAACAAATGATGAAGATTCAAAGAAAGATGCTTGGAATTATATAGGGAAAAAGGAGAAAATAAAAGGTGCATACGTAGGAGGAAACAAGAGGTAAATGAACAGTTTGGAAGGAGGATGAATGGGGACTTACAAGGGAATAGGAAGCGCGAAAGGTTAAAAATGAGAATAAGGGGAATCTGCTTAGAATAATGAATAGAGATGGTGCTTTGTAACTGATGAAATGGGTGTGAGAGGATTGTGGAAGGAGCACTTCGAAAATCTTAGCAGTAATGAAGAAGTGATAGTGAATGTGTGTGGGTTTGATGGTGCAAGGAATAGGTATTTTGGATATGAGGTTATTAGTAAGGAGGTAATGGGTTGAGGGAGAATGTTGAAGATAGTAAGTCTGCAGGTATAGATGAAATTACTGGTGAAATGATCAAGAACGGAGGAGATGGTGATTGATTGGATTTGGAAGTTGTGTAATAAAGCGTTTATAGAGGGTATAGTTCAAAGGTTAGAGGAGAGCAATAAAAGTATCTTATATAAGGGTAAGGAAAAAGGGGAACTGTAGAAATTATAGGGGAATAAAGTTTTATTTGGTATTGAAGGAGGTATATGCTGGTGACTTATGGTCGAAAGGATAAATCATGATGACTAGAGGATGATTGGTGAAAAAACAAAAGGTGCATTTAGAAGTGGTAGAGGATGTGTGGATCAAATCTTTACATTGAAACAAATGATTGAGAAAGAAAATGAGAGAGAAGAAGAATAAATTGTATTTAGGTTTTATGGATTTGCAACAGGCGTATGATAGGGTTAATAGGGAAGGTTTATGGCAGGTGTTAGTGATATATGGTGTTGGTGGTAGGCTTCTGAATGGAATCAAAAGTATGCATGACGATAGTGAGGCGTGTGTAAGAATAAATGGTGTCAAAGGTGATTGGTTTAGTATTAATAGCGGAGTAAGACAGGGTTGTGTTATGTCTCCTTGGTTATTCAATTTGTATATGGATGGGATTATGAAAGAATTAGTCGAGGTGGGGATGGCAGGAAATGGTGTTAGAATGGTGGAGAATGGAGATGAGTGGAGGGTGCCCTACCTATTATATGCGGATGATTTGGTTCTGTGTGGCGAATCTGAAGAGAGTTTGAGAGGATTGGTAGAGAGATTTGGCAGGGTGTGTAAAAGGAGGGGCTTGAAAGTAAACGTGGATAAGAGTAAGGTTATGGTTGTGAGTGAGGACAGTCCTCAGTGTGAAGTTATGTTAGATGGTGAGCAGCTGGAACAAGTGTCTGAGTTTAAATATTTAGGGTATATGTTGGATGAGAAGGGAACGGATGATGCAGAGTGTAGTAGGAAAGTTGCATGTATGGCCCAGGAAGGTGGCTGGGTGTAATTGATGTTAGTGGGCAGCAGGGACTAAGTCTTGGGAGATGCTGGGATCTTACATGAGGGTATGTTGTTACCTGTATGTTGTGTATAGTAGTGAGACCTTAGATCTGGAATAAAGTATAGATCTAAGGATGAAAATGTGTTCAGATGGACAATCTTAAAGGGCATGCTAGGTGGCAGAAGAATTGATGAAGTGAGGAATGAACAGCGTATTGAAGTCGGTGTGTGGTGTGAAGAGGGTGATAAATGAGAGAATGAACGATATTAGAGATGGTTTGGTCATATGGAAAGGATGAATGATAGTCGGTTGGTTAAGCGGATGTATAGTGGCGAGTGTGTTGGGAACCGACCAGCTGGAGACCGAAGAAAAGTGGATTGAGTCAGTAAACAGCGAATGTTTGAAGGATAAAAATGTGAGTTTGGTGAGGCAGAAAGAAAGGTGTGGCATAACAGGGTGAATGGCGGGGTATTACTGTGAGGGGTATAAGTTTGGCCCTGGGCGAGGGGATGAACCCGCCCATTGACGATCCTACCATAATTGAGGGTCCATCGCACCATCACCATGAGCTTTTAGGGTGGATTTTCCAGGCGCGATGAGTTCTCACTAATTAATGGTACAGAAGGGGGCGGTAAGGTTGGGCTTTCTTTTCGACTTATGTCATGTTCTTCTACTGCTCTTTTCCGATGCTCGTTACGCACCTTACTCCCATTCTTGGGAAATAGAAGGAAGATGAAGAAGAAGAAGATATATATATATATATATATATATATATATATATATAAACGAATGTGTATACTATTTGTTTTTAGATATATAAATATATATATATATATATATATATATACCTATATATATATATTATATATATATATATATATATATATATATATATATATATATATATATATATATATATATATATATATATATATATATATATATATATATATATATATATATATATATATATATATATATATAACATGTTTAAAACATGATTCTTGTTTCGAGCTCTTGAGGATTTCATTTTCTACCCATCAATGCCACATTTCAAAAGATTATAATAAAACTCATTTGTGGAGTGTGTGGCCACAGCATCAACCAAGCTAGAAGGCAATGACTGTAAACTAAGTGATGATGTTTATATTTGGAAAAATATGAATATGGAGCTAGAACAGCTTAATCCACCACTCAACAGACAAGATTTATAGCAAAAGTAAAAAGGAGGTATCATCAGGCAGTAACAAGCTCACTTATTGGCATATATTTTTAACCCAAGATATCAGACCACAGTACTTCCAGAGGATGAGTATTCAAAAGCAGTGGAATTTATGGAATAAAATTAAGAGCAAATTCTCCTCCATTTCATAAAAGTTACCTATTTGATGAGTCTCTGTTGTCAGCAGTGACTCCTTCATCTTGGTACAGATCTCTCAAAGAAAAATTAGATGAGGTCATATATAAAATAATAAGCATATTGTCAGCAACTTCATCAACTGCTAATGTTGAAAGGGTATTTTCAACTTTTGGACTTGTGTACAGCAACATTAGAAATAGGTTGGGAACAGCTAAAGCAGGGAAATTAGTTTTTTGTATAAAATTCTTAATGATAATTTCAGTTTCGACTTTTAATGATGAGTCTCTCTCTCTCTCTCTCTCTACCTCTCTCTCTCTCAACATCTCTCTCTCTCTATATATCTCTCTATATATATATATATATATATATATATATATATATATATATATATATATATATATATATATATATATATATATATATATATTATATATATATATATATATATATATATAAAAATATTCTAGTATTCAAATAAAAGGTAATTACGAAGTAATCTATCATCATAGGTTAACTTGCATAAACTTTTCTTCATAAATTTTTTTTTTTTTGTAAAAATAATATATGGTATAACCTTTTTTTCAGATAGAGTTTATATATTATAATAATACCCTCTTATTTTTTTTACTTTATGAGTTTATGTAAAAACTCAAAAAACTAATATTTATCAGAAAAAAGAAAATTTAGGAAATTTAAATCTAAAGAAATTTATTAAGGAATTTTAAAATATGTGTTAGCACATGTGTATAACAGTTTCCAGTAGTGATTTTTACCTTTAAAATCTATTAAAACCAATAAAAACCACATTAAAACCATCAAAATAGCATAAAAACCCAAAAAAACAAAAAAATATTTGGTTTATTTAATTAAAAAATGTTTTTAAACATGGTTTGCAACCTATATATATATATATATATATATATATATATATATATATATATATACATATATATATATATATATATATATATATATATATATATATATATATATATATATATATATATATATATATATATATATATATATAACCTATATATATATATATATATATATATATATAATATATATAACCTTATTACTATATACTATATATATATATATATATATACATATATATATATATATATATATATATATATATATATCAGGAACGCATATATAAAGAGACAGGAAAGAGTTGCAAGCTCATAATAAAATGTACAGTATTTTTTGTTAAAAATAAATTAAATGGTAAGTTAACTAAACTATTACAATTTTATTTGAAAGTGAAAAAAGAAACTGATTTATAAAATAAATTTAAAGAAAAACAACTACATTAGCAATAGCAATTATAATAACTAAATTCATTTGGAAATTTGCCTTCCTACTCTGTTCTTAAGAGTAAAATTTTAAGCTATCGGCGTACAGAGATTTTCATATTTCATATAATAATATATAGGGCCAGGCCAGACATTATTACCTTGCTGTACGAATGAAAAAATACGAGAATCCACGGGAACGAAACTTTTCGTTCAGGCGAAAACGTACGAAGAAATTTGAAAAAAAGAATTTTGAATACCTCTCTCTCTCTCTCTCTCTATATATATATATATATATATATATATATATATATATATATATATATATATATATATCTATTTTTAGTTGAATCAACTATTTATATCTCTCTCTATATATATATATATATATATATATATATATATATATATATATATATATATATCATCCTACCCAAGTATAATCTTCAAGGTTCATATGATATATATATATATATCGAAACGAATATATATATATATATATATATATATATATATATATATATATATATATATATATATATATATAATATAAAGATTTATATATATATATATATATAATAATATAAAATATATATATATATATAATATATAACTATATATAATATATATATATATATATATATATATATATATATATATAATATATATATATATATATATATATATATATATATATATATATATATATATATATATATATATATATATATATATATATATATAAATGTATATTATAAATATATATCTATATATATATATATATATATAAAACAATATATATCTATATATATATATAATATATATATATATATATATGGATAGTAATTTTGTACAATGAGTCTAGAGAAGTTCTTCATCATAATTGGAAGTAATTTAACCAAGAAGATAAATACAATACTTTTAACATTCTGTAAAAAGTTTTGTATGCTCCTACATTAGGTGGTAGAGGCCTAACTGTCAGTTTCAAGTAGTTGTATAGTTCAGTGCAACAGACTAAAAGGTTTTTGTTTGGGCAAAAGGGGTCATTTTGAATGACTGTTGTATTTTTCACTAATAATGATTCTATAGAATCATTATTAGAAAATATTATTATCTTATTTATTTATTTATCTTTAATTACTTTTTTTATATTTTATAAATATTTAATTATATGTAACTTTAATAAATATATCTAATTAATTATATTTTTAATTTATTATAATTTCTCTAAAATATTTTAAATATGATAGCTAATTTTAAACCCAATTTCAGAAAATTAATTATATTTTCTTAAAAGAAAATATTTTACTTTTACAATAATAAATAATAATAATAATAATAATAATAATAATAAATATCTAATAATAAAAATAATAATAATAATATAATAATAATAATAATAATAATAATAATAATAATAATAATAATAATAATAATAATAATAATAATAATAATAATATAACTTATATATATATACATATATATGTATATATATATATAATAACTTAACAATATAATATATACTATATATATATATATATATATATATATATATATATATATATATATATATATATATATATATATATATATATATATATATATATATAAATAACAATAATATATGTATATATAATATATATATATATATATATATATAGAGACCAGCCTTTATATATCTCGTTATATATATATATTTATATATATATATATATATATATATATATATATATATATATATATATATATATATATATATATATATATATATATATATATATATATATATATATATATATATATATATATATATATATATTTATATATATATATATATATATATACATATATATATATATAACATACTTATATATATATATATATATATGCCTTATATATATATATATAAGATAATTCTATAACATTAATTTATAAGGTTTTAAATATCTAAAAATAGTTGATTTAGCAAAATTAGGCATATATATATATATATATATATATATATATATATATATATATATATATATATATATATATATATATATATATATATATGTATATCATATATATATATATATATATATATATATATATAAGTCTTCTGCATTCTTAACAATGACAGTTGATGTCTTTCCTCGGTGTCTTTAATGGATCAACTGATGAACGGTTAAGGCCGTTCTGTTGAATCTTTCCTGTCCTGACGAGTTAAAATATATTTTGAACCTTTTCAGGTAAACTCATCTGACTGAATCATCTATTGAGGTATTAGTACCCAAAATCCTTATCACCAAATATGACTAGATATATATCAAAAATTTATTTGACAAAATTCTTAAAATTTTAATACTGTATTGCAAATGACGGAATTTACCAAGGTTAGTCAAGTTTTGATAGTCTATGGTTTTTACGAACTTGCTCTAACTGGTTTGAAATCCAGAAAAAATGAAATTTCATTTTACTTTTTTTTGACACGGAACATTTTCATCGAGAAAAAAAAATTGAAATTTCATTTTACTTTGATTTGACACGGAACATTTTCATTTCTTCATTAACAGAAAACAGAAGTTCTGTTGCAACTTCCAAATTAATGTTTCATCGATGTTTGAGAGAAAATCTTTCAAAACAAACATTATATTTTTCAATATGATTTAAGATCAGTTGCTGCGTTAATGATGGAGACTGCAAATGTAAGTGTGATGAAAAAGAATGTAGGAGAATGAAGTTGAAGTTATAATTAAACATATAACCAATATTCCCTCGTGATTTCAGATTTCGAAAGATTTAAGGTTTGAAGAAGGTTCAAATATCTTGATCATCTCAAAGATCCTCTAAAGCGACAACATTGTTAAAACTTCTCTAAATCTTAAATTCTCTTCCACCCGCCTTGTTTAGCACATTTAGTATTAGTTCTATCCATTTTATCTCTTGGAATTCTTTTCAATTTTTATATTAAAATAGTTATAGTATGAGCTATAATTGCTATTTAGTTGTTTTCCTGGGCCAGCCATTTCAAATGTGTGTTGTACTCACGGATCAATGAATGTAATAAATTTTGCGTGAGTTTTGATCAATCTAAATTGTATATGACATTCTACCTTTTTTTAATCACAGTACAATTTCGAGGATGACTCAGTTATCTGGACTATTTCTGCCTTATATACTCATATATATATATATATATATATATATATCTCATATATTATATATATATATCTTTATATATCTCATATATCTCTATATCTATCTCATCACCATATATATCATATATCTAAAATTTTCTCAAAAATCATAAATACTGTGTAACGATAAATGCAAACAAATAATGGTTAAACTTAATATCTGCATGGTGTGTTTATGATTATATCAAGTGGAATATAAATATAGTATTATTATTAATTATGATTTATATATAATATATATATATATATATATATATCTTATATATATATATTATATATAATATATAGATATATTTGGAGCATAAAAATATATTTATTGATATATAAATTTACAGAGATATATACATATAAATATATATATAAATGTATATATATATATATATATATATATATATATATATATATATATATATGTATAATATATATATCATATAATATATATATATCATATATCTCTTATATATTATACTCTTTATATATATATATCTTATATCATGATCAAAAATGTGAATATGGAAATTATTGATATTATTATTGTTAAATGCTTATTGGTATTGTTATTATTTATTTCTTATTGTTATTATTATTATTATTACATTATTATTATTATTATTTTTGTTATTAATTTTCATTTTTCTTATAATTTGATAATTATTATTACATTATTATTGGAATTTATCATTTTTTTTATTGCTTTTACTATTATTATTTATTGTATTTATTATTTTTATTATTACAAATGACTATATTATTATTATTATTATTATTATTTTATTATTATTATTATTATTATTATTATTATTATTATTATTATTATTATTATTATTATTAGTAGTAGTAGTAGTAGTAGTAGTAGCAGTAGTAGTGTTATTATAATTATAATTATAATTATAATTATATATAATAATAATTATATTATAATTATAATTATAATTATAATTATAATTATAATTATAGTTATAATTTATTATTATTATTATTGTTATTATTATTATTGTTATTAGTATTATTATTATTATTATTATTTATTATTATTAATTAATGTATTATTATTATTATTATTTAATGTATTATTATTGATTATTATTATTATTATTATTATTAATTATTATTAATATTATTATTATTATTATTATTTATTATTATTATTATTATTATTATTATTACATTATTATTATTATTTTTATTATTATTATTACTTATTATTATTATTATTATCGTTAAAGTAAAATATTTTCTTTTAAAAATATAATTTCTTTACTGAAATTGGGATAAAATCAACATTATATTTAAAATATTTAATAAAAAAAAAGTAATAATTTTAAAATATATTAATTAAATATATTTATTAAATTGAACACATATAATTAAATATTTTATAAAATATGGGAAAATTATTAAATGTAAATAAATAAATACATAAATAAATGGTTTGTTTTAATAGTATAGTATTTTAGATTTAAGGACTTTGTTTATTAAAAGTCTTAAATATTTCAGACTTTACGCTTTGATTGACATTTTAATAAAAACTTATGACATTAAAAAATTGTTCAAGATAACACTCTTTTCTTTATATATATATATATATATACCTATATATATATATATATATATATATATATATATATATACATAAATATATATTCACCTATATATGAAGGTATATATATATATATATATATCATATATATATATATATATATAAGTTCAAAGTTATTAATTATTATTATTATTATTATTATTATTATTATTATTATTATTAATATTAATGACCCATTATTATTATTATTATTATTATTATTATTAATTAATAATTTATTACATTATTATTATTATTATTATTATTATTATTTATTTATTATTAGTATTATTATTATTATTATTATTATTATTATTATTATTATTATTATTATTATTATTATTATTATTATTATTATTATTATTATTATTATTATTATTATTATTATTATAATGATAAATCCATTATTATTATTATTTACTGGAAAGGACTTGAGAAGTCCCACAAAATTAACCAAGAGACTGCTTGTTTATTCAATTTATAAGTGGAAAGGTGACAAATAGGAGTTCTTTAATTACAAAGGATTAAGTTTCCTAAGTGTAGTAGGGACTAGGGACAGTATGCTGAACGAGTGTTAGTAGAAAATGTTAAAAGCATTTGCATAAACAGATTCGGTAGGAACAATGTGGTTTTAGGGATGGTTGGTGAGGAAGGAGGGATAAGATATTTAGCTTGTAAATGCAGTCTGACAAACACTGAGGAAAGAAGAAAAACTTTTTGGTTTGCTTCTTTTATTTGGAAAAATGCGTAAAACAGATTTCAAAAATGGAAGTTGTATTTAGTATTTATAAAGCTATGGAGTTAATGTGATTTTGCTAAGGAAGTTGGTTAAAGTGGGAGTAGGTCTGAGAGAGGATTGATTGTCTTATGTCTCCATGGTTATTTAATATTTTTTACGGATAGAGTAAATAGGAGAAGGGATAAAACTGAGAAAAAGGTTGATATGTAATGAGGGTAATTGGGAGATCAGCGTTCTAATGTTAGTCGAAGATACTGTATTGGTGGCTGATGCGGAGGAGAGATAACTGTATGATTTGGTGTTTGCAGTTACAGATAAA
Source organism: Trachelipus rathkii (assembly GCA_015478945.1). Taxonomy (NCBI): domain Eukaryota; kingdom Metazoa; phylum Arthropoda; class Malacostraca; order Isopoda; family Trachelipodidae; genus Trachelipus; species Trachelipus rathkii. The sequence goes on from JABUQX010130476.1 coordinate 18,579, forward strand.
AGTGTACCAGGAAAGGACAAAAAATTAATCCAGCTTAAAGTAAAGTTACGAAACATAGTGCAAAACCAAAAGTAGATGAAGGTCATTCTTGGTTTCAAAATATATAGATGAATGGTGAAAGCCTAACGAAAGCTACAGTCTTTAGGTACTAAGGGATGGATATTGGGGATTTTAAGGGCTGAAAGAGAATATTGATTATATGAGTTCCGAGGGTGAAAGAGTGTTTGTTAATAACTTAATAGTCTTAGGAAAATAGGAAAAAATAAAAATTAATCTAGGAAGGTAAAAATGATATTGATTATGTATATTTTTGTTCTAATTGTTCTGTATGGATGTGAGAAGTGGACATTAAATTATAAGATGGAGATATTTGTTGGATGCAGAAAAGAGATAGGGCTAGACTTGCAAAAAATAGAGATATGAGCTACTAGGAGAGACGTCTTGTGAAAAGAACAAATAATGGGGCACTGAAATAATGATGAGAGTTTGATAACAAGGCTTTTGTGCTTGAAGTGATAGGTAATAAGGAATGGAACAATCCCCAAATATAGACAACTTATGGATACCAATCCTATATTAATCGGAAAGTTCAATTTCATTGATGGGAAGGAAGCAAAATGAACATACAGATAGGGTTATCTTATAGGACAGAATTATATGGGACATTCGTTTAAGGATAGAAAGAACACGAACAGCTTGGAACGATGCAAGTTCTTGAACAGCCCAGAAAATTCCAAATCGGGAATGCTCAAGTAATTTTAATCATCTTGACTGGACAAGCACTTGCATTATTGCAAGTTGTTCAAGTACTTTCAATCCTTAGAAGAATGTCCCATATATTGCTGTATTCCAAGCAACTCTATCTTATGTCTATCCCTTTCCTTCTTATCACCCATATTGCAATGGAACCCTTTCTTATTAATTGGTCCTTTGCTCCATCAAGCTGCCTATGTTTGGTTTTTGCATAAATATAATATATATATATATACCTATATATATACTAGCTTAATATATATTAATACTATATATATATATATATTATAATATATATATATATATATATTATATATATATATACTATTAAGTCTACTGTGCTGTGTTCGTGGTGTGTACTCGTCGGTATTGTCATGTGTGTGTTGCTGTGCCCGTTTCTGTGTATCGTGTTCTGTGTATATGAAATGAAAGCATCAAAATTGAAAATTCTCTGAAATAATCTTCTCCACTGGCTCTCTTGTACTCGAACCTGCTGACTGTGTTCTGATTCTACCTCTATACTCCGTCTCCCTGCCTTCTATTCCAGGTTTGACGTAATAACAATAGATGGTCAGTAGTCAATAAATTCTAAGGGCTTATCCCAAAGAACATGTTAAATGTTATAAGACTTCCAGAATATATCAATATAATCCCTATAGCTCACATTACATATCAAGTTGTTTTAGATCTTTAGCTATAAATTATACCCTTCTATCTCTTTGAACGTGCTTTTTGCCTTCGCCCTTGGCTTCCATATTCCTAATACACTTTTAATAATAGCTTAAACCACTAATGGTGAAATGCCCTGATTATCATAAATATGGATATCACTTATTTATATGAATTACCATTTTTGATCGGATCGCCAGAATTTCTATGTCTTTTTCAGTTAAAGAAAATAGTAACCTAAATTTCCGTGTATGTGGTTAACTAACTTAATTTACTCGGGCACCAGTTCCTTCTTCTGTGAAGTTTCGCCCCACGTCCTCATTTATTCAAACTTAGTTTCTTGCTAATCTTAGCTAAGCAGCTATGGTTAAGACATTTAGTATGATGAGAAACGTAGTACGTGAATAATAATAGAGTAGCACTAAGGACTAGAATTTCGTGGTTAGCCCATGAGATTAAGCCCAATATAGGATAAATGAGAGTCCTGTGCATAATTGTGAATAATAGATTGATACATACATGAATGTATCCCAATAATAATCATATATACAACAACAAAAATACCCAACCTCTGCCCTCACATCGAAATCAACTTAGTATATAATAAATAATAATACAACCTATCACAAATATCTGATTATCTATATAGCTACTTACATTACTACTACTAGCTGTACTGGCTGCGATCGAGCGTAGCTGAGCTCTAATTATTAATGATATTGCAGGAATAGTACCCAATAACTTCCTTGAAATGAATTAATAAGTAATACCCATCCAATTTATTCCATACATCACCACCTTAATATAAATCCCAATATTTCAATAATAATAATAAATATTTCTAACCATAATAATTAATAACGTTTAACTGCTACCACTTAGCAACTCTCACCTACTCTGCCACTTTTCCCCCACTATCCTAATTTGGGGTAATCCTGAAAAAAGTAATTCACAAAAATCACAATCTTAATAGTCATACTGGAGATTAATAACTCAATAAATAATAATAATGCACTAGTAATAATAATAATAATAATAATAATATTATCAATAATTTAACTCATAATAATAATAATAATATAATAATAATCACACTCAAATCTTTTACTCACTTTAATCAAAAATAATAAATTAACAAAAATAATAATAACATTCATATTAAACAAAACACAATTAATAATAATGAATACCATAACTAATAATAATAATTACAATCAATATTACCATAGACACTTGGGATTGGTGTATATTATAAGATGGAATAATAATGGAATAATAATAATAATAATACATAATAAAATAATTTTATATATATATATATAGATAGTAATAATAATGAATATATATAAAATCAATAATTAATAATTTCTAAAGCAGTAATTATATTTATTCAAATATAATAATATTCTATAATAAAAATAAAAAAATTATTAAGAATAAAAAAACTTGCAATAATAATAATAATAATAATAATAATAATAATAATAAATAATAATAATTAATAATAATAATAATAATAATTAATAATTAATCAATGATAAATATACTCAATCATAATAAGATAGATCTTATCAATATATATACGTTCTTCAATTATTCAATAACAAATATTCTAGCTAATCCTTTGGCCACCCGCGGCGAAACAAGGTATATATAATATTAATCGACATAATCCATATAATACATAATCAATAACTACTAATAATAATTAGATACAGTCAATCACATAATAATCAATAATAATAATCAATAATAAGAGTAATAATAACAATACACAATAGACAATAAACCATAAACAATAACGAATAACCAATCAACAATGAACAATAACAACTAACACAATAACATAATCTGATCACACAACAATAATAATATAATCCATACATAATAATAATACATAATATATTAATAGTAATTAAATATGGAAATATTTTAAGATCAAGAATGCGAGTATATATATTAATCTTACTAAAAGATTTTTGTCTTAAATCACTTCTTTGTTCAGATATTAATATTGCAGTATCTATCACTTCTAATAATCAATAATACCATGAACTAATCCAAAGATGTAGCCAGGAATAATACATAATAATACTAAACTAATGGAATAATACTAATAATGAATCAGGGCATACATTAATTATATAAATATATTAATAATGAATAATAATCATAATATAAAAAAGCATTGAGGCACATAGTTCGATTTCAATACATCATAATAATAATCAGTCAAAAACACTCGCAAATGCAGAAGATGAGCTCGTTATCGATGTCACACTTCATGTACTAATACTGTTATTAAGAAAGAACAAACTGATCACGGTTTCCATCTTAATATAATAATTAAATACTAGAACGCGACAATGGGCTTCTAGGGACGTTTTCTTCCTTTGAGCCCATGAAGTATATACGTTTTCATAATACAAATTTATATTTAATAGAGAAATCCATTAATTAGACACAGTTTTATATTAATACTGAAACTGACGCCAGCCCT